>APFE031495299.1:400784-419286 GCA_000404065.3 Pinus taeda
ATCTAAATATTTTTATTTTCCGTATTGTATTGAATTTTATAAAGTATTTTTTTTCCGTATCGTTCCAAAGTCAAATCCGAATTGAAGTATCAAGTTTGTATGCTCTATTATTGTACTAGATTCTCTCGTGAGTATCCACTTTGTACTATGATAATCTCATGGATATCTCCTCTCTGTATAAAGTCACGATATCATCGCACAAGAAGTTAACCTACAATGTCCGGTGCCAATACACTTTAGACTGACATCTTTAGGTCTAAGACCCTCATATCCATATGAGTGCATCATGTTTTGAAAATACATAGCCTCCCGTTATATTTTGAGGTCGATCCTACTCATATAAGTAGAGTGGCTCGTGCAAGTTTAATCATTCATATTTCAGAAGATATAACTAATACATCCGAATCCTGCCCTTGATCCCAATTGGAGGATGAGCGAGTACTAGTATTACTACTACATATTTTAGAAGATATAACTCATACATGCCCAAGCCTGCCCTTGAGCCCAGTTGTAGCACGCCCATGTCATACAAAGTTGTGATGGCAATGGATGGAACGATGGACACAAACAATCTAGTCGCATGAAGGCGACATGGAAAAACCGAAGTAAGCCAATGTCGAGATGCAATGGGGTGCCTGCCCAGCCTGCAGAAGACGCCGGCGAGTGCCATGACGAGGACGAGGGCCCCTGTCTAGACGAGCGCGCCCGAGTCGTGCTACGGGAAAGGGCAAGCCGACGTGAGATAGAACTGTAGTGAGAAGCACGTGAAAGGTGAATGGTCCTGTGTGGACGCCGGCTCGGTTGGCTGAACAAGAAGTTAAGATGTCCCAGATGTCCGGAAAGGAACGCGGCTGGTCGTGTAAGGAAAGGCACATGTATATTGACAAACGAAGTGATGGAATGTACCATCCACCAATCGAACAGAAAGCAAGCAAGAGGATGAGTGAAGATGAGTTTTCCTTGAGAGAGTCATGCGAATCTGCCTAATGTGGTTTTCTTGGGTTGCTTTGGGTTGCGCAGAGGGAAAGCTTACAGTGCTGGCTTTTGAGATTTTCAGTTTTAATAAATTGGGTAAAAATTTTATGTGATTGACAACAACAGGATTTGTTGTTATATTAGCTCTATTTTGTTGAGGAGAAGTTAATGCATTTTATATTTGTTGTGAGAAAATTTATGAGTCAGTTTTATTTTTTTAGCTATAAAAATATATGTCCGTATAAGATATTGTATGTAAAGAAAGATATTGTATGTAGAGAGAGTGTGTGAGGAAATAAATTATTGTGATCTCCTGTTTAATATTAAAATTGCCGATATATCTGTTGATGTAGCCCAAATTGATTGGGTGAACCACGTTAAATCTTTATATAATTTTATATGCCGTGTTTATTTTTAATTTCGGCTGCGCACTGTTTGCTCCAACACTTCTTAATCTTTGAGCTGCGAATATGAACTATAAGTGTTTGGCGTAGCCTGTTGTACTTGAGGAATTATGTTACATTACTAAAAGAAGGGAATTCACTCGTTCCATCTATATTTGTGTTGTACAAATATAAAGTAGCAATGTACTTGTGCGATGGATGAAAGTTAATTCTGCTGTTACGTTTCCCAGAAAGAAAGTAGTAACACGTTGTTTTTTCATTGTAATGTAGTGTTACATGTCTCACTGACTCGACCAACTTAGATTATGTCATTGTAATGAACCTTGCATTCTTACATGTCTCAATGACTCGACCAAATTAGCTTTTGTGTCCATCAATCCGCCGTGACAATATATATATTATCAATAATACCTTTATCTTATTAAAAAATTAAATTAAAGAAATGGTAAAACATCTGAGTTTTAATAAAATTAAAATTAAAAATATCTTATGTAAAAATGCGAAATTTATATCACTATAAATAATATTATTAAAATTACTATATATCATTTAAAAATATTATTAAAAATTACTATAGATTCATTTTAATATTAGATTTTCAATACTTAAAAAATATATAAAATGCATTTAGTGAAAACATTGTTCATATCTTTTATTAGAAATAATATTTATATTTTTATATATTAATCTCTTAACAATTAATATATCTAAAACTAAAATAAATCTATATTGGTAATACACAACATGTGTATGATAATGAAACTATATCATTTGATATATCTCATTTATGCTTTTCACAACCAAGTTGTACATAGAACATTGGGAAAATTTTAACATGCGAAAAAATGATTTGTGTTGTAGGAATTTTGATTTGTGTTGTAGGAATTTTTTAATGATTTGTGTGGTAACTTTTTTTTTTAATGTTTAAAAATGTAGGGTTTTTTATTTTTTATCCCTCGTCTCGGTGAATTAATAAGTGGTTAATCTTAATGTTAGATTTAGCTGTAGTCTTTGTTGTGGTTTTGTTGTCTATTTTGAGATGGGTTAAATATGATGGTTTCTAGTTTTTGTTGGGGTTATGTTGTGTATTTTGATATTTTTGAAATAGGATGGTTTCTTATGGGATGAACTAAAGCTTTATTTCCTAGTATTATGGAATATTATATATCATGAAGCATATGGAGTTAAAAGTAATAGAATTTCAATTTTTTTTTTTATTTTTATGTTTTTATTGAAATTTCAATTATATGAAATTTTATTAAATTTTTAATTATTTAATAATATTAGTAAATTTATATTTTAAGATTACATTTTATAAATATAGTAAAATATATAATAAATAAATTTGATATCATTATTTATTTTAGATTCTATTTAAGCGAAAAGATATAAAGTAACCATAATTTAATTCTTTCGACTTTTAAAATAATTTTTTGATTTCTCCTATTTTAGATAATTGTGACATATTTTCTTATTTATGTTCTATACAAATTTTTACTCTACATATTAAGTTTGCATTTTTCACATATTTGAAAATATGTTTATGTGCATTTTTCACATATTTGAAAATATGTTTATGTGGTGTTTTCTATTAGAAAATTAGAATGATAAAGTATGACAATAATAAGAAATAAAATAACAATATCACAAAATGTTTTAACTTTATTAATGATGACAATGTTTACTTTCATATTGAAAGGAGGAATAATTGATTGAGTAGACACTCAATTAAAATATACTTCACAAAACATTTCATCAAATTGTTTATATTTGTTTATATAGATTTATCTACTTCCAAGCAACTTCTTAGAAAAGAAACATTTGAATAAGTAGAACCTTTTAGTAAGTATTCTTAAAAATAACACTTTCACACTACTAAATGAGCCTTGTTTGGTTGAGACAACCTCCATACACAATAGCTTACCTATCTACTTAGGGGATTAAAGTAGGAAAGTAACATTCGCTCCCACTTATAAAGAAGCATTGCGCTCAAGGATAGAGATGGGGAATCACCAAATCATCTCTACTAGTTCTCAATTTCCATCCTTAGATGATGTATCCTTCTCCTTCATCAACACCTCTTAAAGAATGTATTGGTGGAGACAATTATCTATTTTATTGGGGAAGGGATTGAGATATAATCAAATGGAACTATTTTAATCAAATTATGGAAGGATAGTTTGAATGCATTAATTAAATTTGACTACATTCTTGAAGTAAGACTTGAAATATTGGATAAATTCTAAAGTGGTTAAAAACTTCCTTTTTTTAAGCTATTAACCACGACAAAATACTTATTTCCGATAATTTGTAAATGTTAGTATAAATTTTGTAAAATTGTCAATCCATATAACTAGTGGTGTAGGTAAATGTTAAAGTTCACATAAAGGTTCCACTGTTTCTCCCTTATGTTATTAGCAAACGCACATTATGTCAAAAAGGTGCAAATATCTTTCATCATTAATTCACATAGAAATAAATGTTTGATACTTTGATATGGTTTATGAAATCATAAATGAACAATTGTTCGAGAGGCACAAAGTTCAAATAACATTGTTGAGTTAGATGTCAACTACTTAATCAAAGAAATATACCATTTATAGTGAAGTTATTAATGTTTTCAAGTGTAACCCTAATGTGCATTATGTTTCATTCGAGTTTTTTTGTATTAGGTGAGAAATATTGGGACATATTAACCATTTTTTGCATATGTCATTCATTGAATTGGGTACTATGAAGGAGGCTAGAAGGAAGGGAATATCCTTTTCATACTTTCAAGAGAGATAATTTGTTACAACTTTCTCCTTTCCCTTATTATAAATTATCTCATAGACATATTTTGACATTTGGTGTCTCATTTGTTTCTCAAAGGGATGAAACCCTTTGATATATGAAGTTATTTAGACTATGATGATTTTTATCATCTATAATTGTTGCTCAACTAAGTATGAAAATTCGATATACATAGCATGCAATATACTGATCATTTCTTTTTCATCCATTGATTCTCCAAATTTCCCCTTGTTTAAAGCGTTGAGTAGCTATAATAAGAAAAATTCTCTAAAATTAATGGAAATGTTGAACATTACTAGTAACATACTACCATATATACATGGTAACTTGCATCACAAAAAAAGAAAAACTAAATAAATGAATAACATAGAACAAATAAAATATGTGAATCAAGTATACCAATTTATGAACCAATGGTAAAACAAGAGGCCTTTCTAATACACCAAGAAGAAGAAGTGAGCAGTGAGATGATTCTCCTTCTCCTTAGAAGGATCCTTATTTAACTTTTAAGGTTCTCTTTATTAAACCAATGAAACTCATTCCTAAGATAGTGGATCGCAAGATATAATTTTCCATAAAACAATGCTTATAAACTCTAAATGTCATTTTAATGCACATCATTGGCATCATTATATTGTGAAGATTCAATATAAAGAATGATATAAGTTCATGCACTAAAGACTTCTTGATTTTGATCACAAAGTCTTGAGTTAGCTTGAGTGAGGTCATGCTTTATCATGATTTTTGGTCCCCAATGATGCATGTAACTAAATATCTTTTGAATTCGCATTTAAGTTATCTTGTATGGATTTTCTAATAGTGGGAAGAACCACCTTTGTATACTTTTACACACTTCTTTGGATGTTGAAGGATAACCCATGAAAATTATATAAGAAGTTCTAGAAATCCTGAATTATATAAAATTTAAAAAAATATAATAATCATTTGTATCATTTACAAATTAGTTTAGATAAGCTCTTAAGTTTGAGAGGACTCTGCTAAACTTCCTCCATGTTTATAGGAGAAGAATTATCTCTTAGGATATCTAGATATTTCCTTCCTTTGTAATAAATAGAGATGTAATGTATACGCTGGGGCATGTAAGGAAGGTCCAAAGCTTATTAATTAAATAAAAGTTTGTTTGTGAGATATTTCTGAGCTTTTTCGGAGTTTAATTTTGTTTGATTTCCATCCATTTCAATCAAAGCAAGTTGAGAGTTGTTGCATGTGCAAAAGATTGTTTTTGAAAAATACTTTGTGTATAATGCTATGCTATACGAAGTTATACATGTGAATCTGAAGTGTAGATTGCACAGATATTACAAACGACGTGGACATTAAGTGCACGAGAATGGAAGATAAGTCATTGATGTGGGCATACATTGAAATAGGATGTTGCACCAACTAGATGCTGCAATTTTAGTGATGCAAAATACTTTTGAAGTTGTAAACTTCCACACACTTACGAAGAGCTATGAAATGGCCACACAGAATTCAGAAATGTTGGCACCCCCTCAAAGTGTTAAAGCAGGGAAGGATAAGCATAGTGAAAAGGAATATGAGAACACAAATTTACATCCCATCATTTTGTGTCTCAATTGGTGAATAATTACGCCAAAAGGAATTTTCTCTATGAATTTGGTTGCACAAACACTATTTAGCCCCACCAATCCCTTAACTCCATTTTCATCGCTCCATCCCCTCAAAATTTAACAAATGTAAACCTTTTAACAAGACTAATTCTACCTGTTGCACCTACCAACACGACAACAAGTACTCCTGTTGTATGTAGTACTCCTACTCGCAGTCTCTCTGTATCCCTTCCAAGATTTGCCAAAAGATCCTAGAGTTGTTTCTGTTGCTATGAAAAATGCTTCATAATGTAAACATAATTCTAATCAATCATCCTCTAAGTGTGATCCATATTTCTCCTCGCATTCTCCAAAGCCCTTTCCTACACATTTAGTTCATGTAGAAATCATTTACAACATTCAAATCTAGCCCGATTTGTAATGTAGATGGTTTTCCCCTTTTGAAAATGATACTTGAATTGTCTCTCATATGAGGGCAATGCCTTCAACGCCAGGTCCAATGTGTCATCCAATGGATGGGAGTTATGAGAAGATGATTGAGACGGAGGAACAAAAACTTCATGGAATTCAATATACTCCATTTCAGGAAGGGGGCAATCAATAGCCAATTGAGCCTAGCTGAAAAGAAAAATATCATTAGCATCACCGAGTTGTTTGTAGTCACCCAACAAGTGTAGTAGGTCCAGCCTCACTACCCCACAAATCAACTGGTCATCGGGGCCAAGACAAAAAGTGATTTTGATGTAGGAGCATCCGACTAAAAAGGCGACAACTAGAACTGGTTTTTTATTTTTACTTTTTTTTTGCTGGAAAGGAAGGAAAAAATTTTGAATTTTTTTTTACTTAAGCTAAGGATGATATAGACATTGTCCTTTAAAAGTTAAGCAAGCAAGTCAAATAGGATTAGTTGAGAGTATGTTTAAAGAAATTGTTAGATAATTGAAAGGTAACTGAGGGACAATTCCTTAATTGTAAGAGACTGCTAGTAAGGCATTAAAAGAAAAACCAGATCCTCATGAAAAAAAGGCTGCCATCCAGAGAGAAGAAAGGACATAGAAATTGAAATTACATTTTTTTCTTGAATATATATGAAAGCAAATGAATCTAGAACCTTTCATTAAGAAAGGAAGACAATTTCTTCTTTTTCCTGTGCATTAATGTTTTAGATATTGGTTTAAAGAAAAATAGTGAAATATTTCATTAAGAGGCCGAATGACATCGACAAAAACCTCATGACAGAAGGCATCTCAAACCAAGAACCAGACAAAGGCAAAGATATCACAACCTTTCCCAACAAAAACCATGGTACATTTATATTTAGTACTAAAGCACACCTGTGCATTCGTTACATTTCCAAATTTAACAATTCATTATACATTTATATAACCAAAACAACAGAGGGTTCTGAAACCCTCAAGCATCGAAAAGAAACGATTTGCAGGCCAAGACTAGTTGAATAGTGAGGGTGTGAAACCCACGAAACCATACAAACATATAGAGAAAGTGAAACCCCAAGGGTTATGCCCAACTAACGATAGCACAAGTAAAACAAAAAACCCACAATATAATCATGAAGGGATCCTACCTTGTTTTTTTCTCAAGCTTGCAAAGACTCCCAAGGACGAGGCCATGGAGCAACGTTCTCTAGGCACACCTGCATACCACCACAAAATCAAGGCACATAGTCAAGAAACCGGAAGAGAAAAGAAAACAAAGTGAAAAATAGCAGATAAAGGAAGGGAGGAGTAGGGGTTTACCTGGAAAAGGCCTGACTCTGAGCCAAAGGATGAGAACCGAGTCTCTCGCAAGAGGTTTTCTCTTAGCAGCAATGCCATAGGAAAGTTTACCTGCTCACTAAGGAGCGAGAGGGTTAGAATCACAAAAACAAGATGCAGGAATTGGGTCTTTCTTCTCCACAACTAACCTCTCTGGATAGGGAGGTCGGTTGGACGAAGATGACAAGGGATGAGAATGTACAAGGATAGGCTGAATGGTGTCATATTTTCAAAATGGTCAGGATTTTCCTCTTCTCCTTTCTCATTGATAATCACCATAGGTTGGTTTTGATTTTCTAAGGTTACTACCTTCTGTGATCTCATTTGGAGATCATTGACTCCAACTGGGATACTCTGATATCTGGATGAAGAAAGAAGGTTCATAGAATGGATCCTTTGTACTGCTTTATTATTGGGGTTAGGTAAAGGATGAGCAGGTAGTTGAGAAGGTCAAAATGGTGGAGGTAAAGGTAATGGTGGCATAGGTTGACTCAAATGAGGTAATGATGGTTGAGGCGTTAGGTAAGGTGCATATGTAGGAGGGTATGATTGCATAGGTGCAAGATAGGAATGATGTGAATGATGTGAATGGTTTGGCCCTCTCCATCCTTGTTGCCAAGATTTGGAGGGTTGTCCATACTGATATTGATTCCCATGCTACTAATGCTGAGAGTGACCAGTGTTAGGATATGAATATGAGTGTGCATTATCACCAAAAATATGTGGTGCAGGTTCAGGAACCATACCTACACATACCTAAGGCCAATTTCTTCATGCTTCCATAGCATGTAGTGTTTCAACTTCAGGTTGTCCCCCTTCAAGTATAGCTTTCATCCTAGGTATGGAGGGACATTTTTCTATAGCGTGGTTATCTGCACAAATTGCACATTTATTAGTTTCTTTAATATCGAGAGGACGTTCTCTTAAAGGATGCTTTCTTCTAGATTTAGGACATAAAATAGACAATAACTCTTGCTCTTCTATAAGTTTTTACTGAACCTTCAAAGAGTTTATTTGTTTACTAATAGTATTCATTATTTCAATTTTCGTATTGTCCATTTTGTTTTCTAATCTAATAATCATAGCATTAGTAGATTCAATTTTCCTGTTTCTATTCTAAATTAGTTTACCGGATTTGTATTGGTTCCTCAAAAATTTCCTGCACAAGTCACAGATCTAATCAAAAGTTTTTTGAGTAATATCCCCTTGTCCTAACAGATTTAAATTATTTCCAGCATCATCAGTAAGCCCACGTGGGAACAAGGTTATAATGGTAATTAGATCAAATTTGTGCTTTGACCTTTGGAGGATGTACATGAATCTCTCCAAGTATTCCTCTAGCATTTCATCATCATTTTGCACAATATTAAAGATTTCATCTTGAATATCTCTACCTTTACAATATTCCTGATATTTCAATAAGAACACTCTCTTCATTTGCGCACAAGAATTTATAGTGTTTCCTCCCAGTCCCATGAACCACCAGAGTGCTACGTCCTTGAAAGTTACAGGAAACAACTTTAACTTCTAGGCAATCGATGAATAATCATAACTTACACACAAAATATCAAACTCAAATAAGAAAGATTCTAGACCTTCATGTACCTTACCGTAGAAATGAGGAAGAGCTAATGGCGAAATATCTTTCATTTGTACTTGTATGTTAGGATTCACAATCGGGAATCTGAAAGTGGACTATTCCTCATTTACCTGATTTTCACCACTTCGTTCTGCATGGTCTTCCATATCTGTCACTGTTGTGCTTCCACAAAAACCACTCTCAACAAACTGAGAAGGCTGACTATGGATTCCAATAGTCCCCTTCTTCCCCTTTATGTGTTGTGTCACACCTCGACCACTGCTACAAGAGCCTAGGTGGACTATTCTTGTGTGATGAGCCTAAGTTTGTTTAGACTTTTTTCCTGCAAAATAAGGCCCAATATGAGTTTTGGTTTCATGTTTGTCAATATCTCTTTGGCCCCTGGTGGGCTTCGGACCTCTACCTCTTTTAGGCATTCATTTCAAAAAAGGAAAAAACAAAATTCAAATAAAAGCTATACCTTTCAAAAAATAAATCAGCACCTATAAATTCCTTCAAACAATAGAAGCACATTGTAAGAAGAAATAATAGCAGACTTACCCCTATTGTAGAAAATGGAAAATTCTTACCAATTCGAATCGCCTCCTCGACAATTGTGCCAAAATGTTGTGTGTAGGAATTGCGCTTAAGCAACAACACTTAATTGTCAACCCGCGGGTTTCGTAAACTTATAGATGAAGCATGGGAAACGCCAGAAGTGGTATGAACTTTTCATGTTCCTAATCCTACTTATTAAAGGAAATGCTTGCATAATCAGAGAGAAAACAATCATAAAGGCAATTAACACTAAAGAAACCCTAGTGCTGGAATGTAAAAGAACAATTTGCAAGTAGATCAAGTAAAGGGTTTTCACACAACTGAAACAATCTTAAATGCTGGAATGAAATGTTATGTTCATCTTTAGATGGATAGCTAACAGTCTGACAAGTGGGCCCTTGTAGAGATATGTTTTCCTCTTGATCTTCCTTGTACACAAACAACCTGTTCTTGCACTGTTGCAATCTGCTTGCACTAGTGCAGGTACAGTGTATCGGTGTAAAAGTATTTTTGACCTCCCTCATTGAAGATTTATGTCTTAGTGAAGGTGCTCTAAGCTTCAACGCTTAGAGCACCTAGTTTCTATGACAAGAGACGAGCTCTTACATCGAGGCAGCGTTTCCTTCACCCAGTTTCCAAATGACTTTCAAAAGGATTGAAAGATGTGTTGAAAAGGAATTGCAACTGCAAGTGAAATCCTGAAGTAAATTATCTACAAAAAAGAAATTATTTAATTAATGAAATCCTCCAAAGGAAGTAAAATTCATGAAATGAAAGCAACTCAAAGGAATCAAGTCAGTAGTCTAAGTGATCTACATGTGTCAACTAACTTTGGTAATCCACTTGAAGTGTTTTAGTTCTTTGTTCATAAGACATAAAATGCAAGTATAACATGTTTATGATAAATTCATACAACTGTTCTCGGATCTCCTGGAGATATTATTTTAATGCTGAAGACAATTACTGAAGTTAACATTTCATTCTCTTGCAAAATAGCTAGAAATAATTTGCAGAAAAGTAATTCAATGTTTGCTGCAAAATGAAGAACTAAACCAAAGTGCAGGCAACTACATGCACTAGTGCAACAAAGAGGTTTCTGCACGATCTGAGCGAAAGTGAATTGAGACAAGGATTGAGAGTAAAGAAAATTTTATAAAGGAATTTCATTAACAAAATAAACTCAGCTAACTCCGAAAGCCACAGATCTGTTTCACACTTTAACTACAAAAGATATTTAAATCAGAATTTTAGAAATAAATATCAGAACTATCACACCACGCAGCTGCAAAAGGAAATATTCACACTGCCTTTTTGAATAACGAAATTACAAGGGGTAAACAAGCTCGGTTGGTTGGGCCCTAGCCAAGCAGCTCATTTCCCATCTAAGAAACGAAAAGGCTTAGCACTCAAATATGCATCAAATATAAATTACACATTCTATATGAAAATAATGGTGATTTCATGTATTACTCGATTCAGCAAATGTACATAATAGTGCAAGTCCAACACCATAGCTGAGGTAAGTCCAACACTCTTATGGAAGGCTAAGGATGGGTCTGGACATGTGCACCACAATATTTTCCTTCCTACAGTACTTAGGATCGACCTTAAAATGATGAAGGGAACACAAACAATTATTGTTCGATAGAGTGGTTATCTTCAACATTGGTTGATGCGTAGTGTTGAGAGAGGTCATTATACTCCAAATTGTACCAAGCTCAAGAATTTAGGTGTAGGGTCCCTACAGTATTGTCATTTGCCAGTTTGTTCGTGAGTTTATTGCCATTCCTTCCAATGGCTTGAAATTGGAGGCCTGCCATGCTATCAATTCTATGCTTGATACGTTGTATTATTTTGTTTGGGCACTAGTTGTCTGAAATTTTATCCATCTTGATGCCCTAATAAAGTTTTTTATGAATCTCAGTGGCGAGCGTAGAATATCCTCCTACAATCAGAGGAGTGAGCTTTAGGTTGTGCGCTATGGTGATGTCATTTTCCAAGGCATGAAGTTCTACTACATTGTTTGTGGTTAAACATATCTTTCCCTCATATATCAATATTATTTATTCTTTTATGTTTCTGAAGACTCCTCCAAAACCAGCTTGGCTCAGATTACCTTTGGTAGCATCATCATAGTTGAGCTTGAAAGTCCCCTACTCTCGCGCCCTCCAGATGGTTTTTTATTTTTCATACATGGAGAGGGGGGTGACTTCGTGTACCTTGATCTGAAGGAGATCCAACATTGAGATAATTATTGCTTTGGAGATAGTGGGAGGGGTTTTAGCAGCTTGAGTATGTAGAGAAGTCATTGTTTCGCGGATTGCACTTTTGATCTGCAAGATTATGATTTCCTTCTGAGTGGAGATGTCGCGAAAGCTTCTTGCATTACACTCCTTCCAAAGTGCCCAACAAACCAAGCCAAGAATTAAATTCCATGCATGGTTAAGTAAAGGATGTGAGGATAAGGTAGATCTCTAGTTAGTGATGATGCTTTGAATGGAGGAGGGGTCCCAATCTAAGCTATTGAAAATCATTAATATCTAGTCCAAAAATTTGGATGTGTATGGGAATATATTCAACAGGTGATTGAAGGCTTCTTCTTCTTGATGACAGAGAAGGCATCTTGAGGGACTTATAAAGCCTTTTCTTCTTATATTTCCCCAGGTTAAAATCCTTCTATGCATGACTAACCATAGAAAGATAGATATTTTGGGTTAGTGCTTCATGTCCCAAATTGAGTTCCACTTCGGGTCTAGTTGAAGTTGATCTAGTTTGGCGATATATCTGTAGGCTTCTTATAAATTGAAATGTCCTGCTGAATTTCCGTCCATCTGATTTGATCCTCGAGAGAGTCGAGGAGGATTTGTATTTTTTGAAGTTCTGATGAGAGGTCTGACCAGGCCTGGGGATTCGCATGGGGAATCCAATCCTCTTAATCCAACTAGATTCTCCATATTTCCTCTTCATCACTTGATTTCTAGTACTGGCTAACTTTGGTCTTCCCTCTATTTTGCATATCAATCTTGATTTGGTGATAATGTTCTTAATCAAGTTGTGGCCTTTGATTCCAGGCATCCTCCCAGAAAAGAGCCTTGTTTCCAATTCCTATTTCCCAAAAACTATGATTCTGAATGATATTACAGTTCTCCCACATTTGGTTCTGGATGACTAAACCTTTCATATTTCCATTTAGCCTGATAATTTTCTCTTGTGAGAGGGAGGGAGTATACTTTGCTTTCCGTAGTATTTCCCAAGGGGAGTTGGGGGAAGAAAACCTATTTTTTTTTACATGACATCTTTTAATATTAAAATTGAAAAAGAATTATTTAAATCACATTTTTGTTTTTTAATTGAACCCTTGAAATAAGAAATTGATTGAATACTTAAAAAGGTTTGTCCATGCAATGGTATATGGTGGGTCACAAAATTTCATATATATATATATATATATATATATATATGAAAATTTGTGACCCACCCATATACCATTGCATGGACAACCTTTTTAAGTATTTCAATCAAATTCTTATTTCAAGGGTCAATTAAAAAACAAAAATGTTGATTTAAATAATTCTTTTCAATTTTAATATTAAAAGATTGTCATGTAAAAAAAAATAGGTTTTATTCGCCAACTCCCCTTGGAAATATATATATATATATATATATATATATATATATAATATATATATATATATATATATATATATATTCAAATAATTTTATTTTTTTTTAATTCAATTGTAATAACATACATGTGGTTGCACTAAAACACACCTTTCTACAAGGAAATATGAACCATGGCTGGAATTCTTTCCATGCTCAATATTAATTGATACATGATATATTTTAGTTCATTTTTAAGTATCAAAGTGAACTTGCATCATAACTTAAGAGTGCACTTATTTTCTTAGTCTATGAATCTAGAAATCAAAATTGAACATATATTTTACTAATAAAATTATAGTATATAGAAATTTATCAAATTAGCGAAATAATTTTAATATATTCATCAAATTCAAAAAATAATTAGCATGTATAAACAAGATTAATACAAATCCATAAACTGAAATAGTGAATACATATATCAATAAACTATTAATATGAAAATATATACAAATTACAAGTATCACATGAACATCCATAAACTAAAATAATAAGGATCCATAAATTGTCCATGTATGAAAATATACAAAATTTGTATCAAACATGTGGATATATTCCCTATAAAATGAGCCTAAAAATATACAAACTATGATACTCTAAGTGCCACCAAAACTCCTATGTGAGTTATGCCACACAAAGTAAGTACCATAAGCTGGTACTATAATATAACACATTCAGATTCAATCTAATTAGATAATTATTTGTACAAAATAAACCATATGGAAATGATTGATATTGAACCACATTTTTAATTACATATACATGAATCCACTAACCTCAGTCGAGTCCAAATGCAAGTTTGATAGGATGGGAGACTGATTATGAATCTAGGTTTGGTGCATATATACAGAAGCTATATTCTCAATATGCACATAGAAATGGAAGTATGCATATATGGAAGTCAAACATATGTGAAAATATATCCACGGGATTAAAATTAACCATTTTTTCTTCTTTGTTTTACATGTAGTTAAAACAAACTCATTCCTATTCTTGCATTTTCATCTTCGCTCAAACACCACACATTCACATGGGAATCACAGGGGAGTACATAGTCACACCTATGCAAATTTCATCATCCATGTATTCACTTACATTTATGCATATGCACACTTCCATATATATGAGCATATATAGAAGTTTCACGTATATGAAACATAACTTCCATATATGCACAACTTTTGTATATGAACATAGATATGGAAGTGTGCATATATGGAAGCGACACATATCTGTAAATAAAAGTGAATATAGAAAAGGAGTTTAGGGAAGCTCGGTAGGGAGATTCTTGGAGTTAGAAGTGGTTACAATGGATCCAAGAAGGCATTAAGCACATGGTGGTTTGGAAATCAGGTATATGTGTCTGTGTGTGTGTGTGTTTGTGTACAAGATTCCCATGACACTTAATTGAATACGATGATATGCCTTGAGTTCTATATATATACACACACATACACACACGACACCCTCAACACTTAACATACAAATATATATAGTGGTTAGGCCTCAACCACAATATCTCCTGATCTTATTCTGGAACATGTACATGGATATACGTATACCAAGAATTCTTTCTCAATACATAGAAGGATTTAGAGCTAGTCCTCTTGAGCTTAAATGAAACTTTCATAACCATAATATGACAAGTGAGTACAAAGGCACACTTTATCAAATGATTCAATAACCCATGCCCCTTTACAAAAATCATATGAATACAAGGCATATTATCCTTTTAAACAAGGATTCCACACATCTCTTATCATTTATTTATAAAACATAACAATACACATTTAATGTATGTGTATAAACATTATAGAAAATAATCAACTGATAAAATTAAATGAAAAATATAAGTTGAAAATTGTAGGAAAAGGCTCAAAATATATTTATTATTATTATTATGGTAAATAAATATAATTTGTAATAGATGAAATTTACATAATGTACATCATAATGGAAATTGAGCCATAAAGCCACAATGTTTAATTGTATCATAGAAGTCCAAGATGTGAGACAAATAGAAAACCCCAAAAATTCACAAAAGGTCAGCTTGATGTAGAGAGATAGGTGCATAGCTAAAGGAGGAAGATGGCTTGAGGTTGATAGAGGGGTTGAAGCCATCCTTGCCACAATTTGAGTACAAAGTGTTGGGTAAAGAAAATAATAGAGGTATGAAAGAATATATGGCTAAGTGATTTTAAAAAAAAACTATTTGAGTCAAATTATTTCTCCACATACTTCTCAAGAACCTCTTCCTGAATCAACATTGGGCTATATTAATCATCGACTTCCAGTTGAGGATGAAAATTTGACTTGGGGACGTGACTTATGCCTGAGTCACTGAGCAAGGCCACTGATAATGAGGGAATGTCCTGTGTTGGAGGTAGGTCTGTGATAAATTGTTATTGGTCCCCTGTGGTAGGAGGATGACCATCCCACTGCATTTAATAATTTTGGTGTTATTCTCTAGAGTGGAAGTTGGACTATGAGATAATGAGGCAATAACGTAGGTGGTAGGAGAGTGAAGTTTCAAGCCCAAGGCTTTGGTCATGTATTTCATCACGAACTTAGCACAACCTAGTTAGAAATCAAGGTTGAAGAGGTGAGCCTAAGTGCCAAGGCTCCTTCCTAATGATCATGAAGGTGACATTAGAAGGCATTGTGCAGAACCCATGCATGGTCCCCCACATTGCGAAGCACTTAGGTTTTGAAATTAACCATCATACACTGGTATAAATGGGGGATACTGGCATTAAATTTGTTAACTTTCAAACCATGACATGAAAAAAAAGGGCTCTACCTCTTCCTCCCCTTCCTCGATGAGGACATCCACTTTCACAAACCATTGGACCATGATAACAATGAGTGCAAACTATGGAAGCACTACACAGGAGCAGAGCACAATTATTCTTCTAGAGAGATCTTATGAACATTCTTCTAGTCCATTTTGTAGGACTTATAACCATACCGCTAGTGGGAAGATGAGGAGGTAAGTACGACAAGTGTACTAGCCTAGGGTGGAGAGTAAATTCCTAGATGTTGAAAGGTTACCACCTTGGAAGACTTTGCAACTGTGTGCGTACGCATCTTGATGAGGTAGCAAGAGAGCTTCTCTAGGTGGTGATATTAAGGTTAGAGAGCATGTGTGCCATTGATCGTGAATGTGTTTTCCATGGCCTCTTGTTTGAAACCCACATCCAGGGATTATTATTATTATGAAATATAAATAATAAAACTAATAAATAAATTTTGATAATTTACATCTCATATACATCACAATTTTGATTTTTAATCAAACATGTGTTTAAGCAAAATTGGTATACATGTCATAATGAAAAGTGTCTTTCCATATATGCATTGATAAAAACAAATTAATGGTAAGAAATACGTAAATATTTATATAGAAAAGAAAAAAAATGTAATTATTATATAAAAATAAGTCAATTATCTATATAGAAAAAGGAAAAAAATGTTCTAGCATATAATAAAAACAAAACAAAAAATAATAAAAAAAAAAAAATTAATAAATAAATTAAAGACAACATTTTATGATGTTTAAGTAAAATAAGAAAATCATACGTTTAAAAAGTTTGTATATATAAAAGCAAGTGAAGCATGTTTCTATATATGCACATTTTCAAAAACACTACAAGTGTATGTGCATACAAGTATATGTGCACACATAAATAGGGAACTTCTTTTGCATATGTACACATATGAAAGTGAAACGGGTTCCATATATGTGCATACAAAAATTCACTTCCATATAAGTGCTTTCATATATTTAAATACGTATAAATAAGTTTCATATATCCACATATATGAAATGCCTTTTTCATATACACATGCAATCAAGCGTTTCCACATGTGTGCATATATAGAAGCAACTCTTCTTATTTGCACATATGGCTATTGGATTCCATGTTTTCTCATATATATATAAGCTTTTATTTAAATGTTCACATAGGGAAACCAAATTATGTCTCCATAAACGAACGCTGTACAGAATCTTGCTTCCATAAATACACATATACAAAATGCTTTTGTTAATGCGTATTCTTGGAACCTAAATTTTATATACTCAAATATTGTAATTAGAATTGTTAATTACCACGAAAAGTTATATTCATATATTTTTAATACTTTATTAAAATTTTTAACATTTATAATTTAATTAAAAATATATTATATCAAATAGTAAGAATGCGTGAATGTGTGTGGAGTTTGTTGATTGTGTTCTTAGACTTCAAGTGAAAACTTACTCATTTTATTGGCAATAAAAAAAATTGATGATATATGGAGTGTTAGACACGATGTACAATATATAAGGATTTGGAATGATTTATAAGTATTTTGATGTGTTATATAATAAAAATATTCACAAAATCAAATAAGGGTAATAATTCGTGTGATGTACTTTTCGTGATACTGTGTGTTATGTGTTTGATAATTCGTTGACTGGTGCCCCACGTTTCGCATGAAAACTTTTTTACCCCACTTCTCACCCATAGTTCATGGTATAAAGCAAGAGTGTTACAACCAATATAAATAGAGGAAAGGTTTAAATTAGCCCCTTAAGATGAGATGAAGGGAATGATGTACTGTGTGATATTATAAATAATTTATTATTAAATAATTAAAGAAAATAGGAATTAAAATAAAAATAAAAGAGTTAATTTGAATTTGAAATTACTTTAAAAAGTAAAAAGTAAATTAATTAGTAATCATGGAAAAATTCATAAAATGAATGTATGCTAGGTTCAAATATTGAAAAAAATATAAGATTAAATTAAAAATTATGTTAATTATAATTAAGTATTAAGAACAAGAAAACATAATCAACGAGGAGGTCAAATTTTGACCTCCTTATGCCTTCACAAACGAAAGTCAGGATCTATGTATGAATGTGTATTCATGGAGCTAAATTCTATATACTCAAATATTGTAATTAAAAATATATGATATCAAATACCGTAATAATTTGTTGATGTAAGCTTATTTTGAAGTGTGTGTGATATGTGTTTGGTATTGGTTGAGTATGCCCCACATTTTCATTTTCGATGAAAACTTAACCCATCTTTATCTTTATGGGCATAAAGAAGTGTTAGACCAATATAAATAGAGGAAAGAGTTTAAATTTAGCCCTTCAAATAATGGAAATGA
>APFE031495299.1:419306-462862 GCA_000404065.3 Pinus taeda
AGATGATGGAGAAAACTCAATTGCAAGACTGTTCAATACTCTGGAACAAGTTCTGACATGTGTTTGGAATATCTTCTTTGCTGTTGAGGCCCATTGCCAAGAAGCGATCCATCCAAGATGAATCTTTTTTCTTGCAGGACGTTTGTTTCTGGAGCATATGTGTGAAGAATGACTAGTTTTATGACAGTGCTTACATGGATGAAGATCAAAACAGTGATCTTTCAAATGGCCAACTCGGTCACAATGTTGGCATTTCACATTCTGTTGTTGTTGTTGCTGCTGTGGAAGAGGGGCAGAGTCTGGAACAGCTGGAGCTGAACTGTCATGAAGAGCAGGTGAAATGTCATGAATGAATCCAGCACTCTGAAACTGAATGGGTTTTGAGTAGTCTGGAATATGAAAGGACAAGTCTTGTCACAACCAAGACCAGTTCTGTGCTTGTTGTGGACAAGCTGTTCCCAAGGTCTGATGATGGGCTTGGGAAGTGCAGACTAAGTTTCTGCATCTGCATGTACAACTGCTGCTTTATTTGAATGAACAGTAACATTATTGACTTGCTGTTTATGGGAGTCTGTTTCAATCTTCTGAACAAAAACAGGTTCAGAATGATGACTCCATTGTTGTAGTTCTTCTCGCTGTAGCTTTGTCTCAAGCTGCAAAAACTCAATATTTTCCTGTACATTATGCAGGCATGTCTGAATGTCATAGAGAGTGTCTTTCCTGATTTGCACTGTGTTGTCAGCAGTTGATACGATTAGAATTCTCAATAACTCCAATAATCGATGAATTTTTGTCATTATTTAAACAACTCAAGTCAACAAATGATCACAAATGTACTTGTAAAGGCAAATTGCAATATTCTTCAAAATTAAAAGTGCCCGATGATAAGAGGGAAATCTACTCAATTGATAATCCTTTGCAAGAAATAAATATTTCCTTGAAAATTGATTCTCCTTTATGTCCGGTTGTCAAATAAATTCCTCTATTGTATGCCAACAAACAATAAGTACCATGTTAAACACTTCACATGTAGTATGCTCAAGATTCTAATGCATAGGGGCAACCGACAATTGATACCCCACTCTATCTTCTGTACAGAACGTTCCGCAAATTGTAAATTTGGACCTCTTTTGTAATGCTTGAGAGCAAGCGACACTTAATTTCAATATCAAAGAAAAAATGATGCTAACAATGACTCGAACTAAAAGCACCAAAAATTTACAATCCAAACTCAATCGGTTCAGTCTTATTAGGCATGGTTACCATTTCCATTCGCATTTGGGCAGCTAGGAGGTGGATTCCTTTTCGTAACACCATTAACAGGACCATTCACAATGCCATTTCCAACACCAAAGGGCTGTTGACAATCATGCAGAACAGTACTATAGACTTTCCTCTAGCATAATTCTTCTCTTCTGAATTCCAAATTGGGTACCTTTAAACCATCTCAGCCAATGTATATCAATACCACCTATGTCCCGTGAATTTTCCTCTGCTGCTGAGTTTATAATTTCCCCGTGTCCGACGATGAAGCTGGGAATAGCAAAAGCGAAAAAAGTAGCAGTAACCCTAGAAATCCTCCGTTAGGCCTGTGGATATTCATTCCCTAAGATGTAAGATGCGCTAATAAAATGTAAATTCACCATAAATAAATCAAAAAGATCTGCTCCGACATCAATGCCGAAACGCTTTGACAAATTCCTGTCACTTGCTGTTCTTAGTTGAAACACGACAAACAGTGTTTTTCTTCCCGTCTCGTCAAAGGGGTGGACTAGAAAAAGGAACTACGCGCTGTCTCCATTGCGCGTATGAACCGTGGACCAGAGGCAAACAGGCAGAACGTTTCTTCAGTAATTCATTTGAAATATTGGAGGGATTGATTGATTTCTCATAAACAATCATGCCAGTCTTGACCTGTAATGCCTGCAATGCCGAATTCTACGAGGAGGCGGCCTAGAAATTTCATTACAAGTCCGAATGGCACCGCTACAATCCAGCGTTTGAGAATATTTCTAGCTACAACGAATCATATAAAAAGCTACTGATATATATATAAACAAGCCACAATGAGCCTTTGTCGATCATATCAAGCCACAGAGCAAATACATCGAGCCATTATATTGCGTGCCACTGTATTCGATGCTACTGAGAGAGTAATACAAATCTCGGAAAATCCCTAAAATGCATACATAACCTTTATGTCATGGTGGAGTGGAGTTCATTTTTAGGTTTTCGGTCCTTCGCTTGGAATGTGCTGAACTCGAGACACTGTAATTCGATGTAACATTAGTCATGATCCTCTGCTATTTGCTCAAATTTCAGGTTTGTATTTTATAGAACCGTATATTAAAATTTTATGTATTTAAATATACTATCGAACTGTACAGAACTCATCTAGGTGTCTCACATGAACATTCACAATATTTCTGTTCCTGCAACAAGTGTCTGAAACGACCATAGTCCTTTCGGTATCTATGGCCTTGGCCTGTAACGCCATAGACATAGAGGATTTCTATAGCCTCTAATCGTTTTGGAGGCTGCATTCAGAACAAAATTTCGCTATCCCAAGGCCACATTTTTCCAAACCATGATGACTATACCAATAGCCGCTACAGGAGGTAACGCAATTAGGTTTTTAAATTTCGAAGCCTGGCCTAGAAATCTGAAGGTGGGAAGTCTGGTAGCTTACCACGGCTCTCAAGAATGCAGCTTCAAAACGTATCAGGCAGCGTCTATATCATTACCATAAACGTCTGCGACATGGCAGTAACGAGTACGAGGCTTTCTTCTACAGCGATCTCTTGAAATGCTCGTTGAGCCAGTGGAAAAACAACGCCCGAAATGGTGAAAACAAAACCCTAAATGAAGCGGCTTCTGCTTACTCCTCCTGGTCTCTCCCCATTCTGATTACTTGGATGACAGCTTTACCACGACGCTCATAATTATGGTAACGGTCCTTCCTCAAACACACAATTCTGGTAACGATGGGTAGAGCAGGAGTGCAACGTTCAGGCAGAGACAGCGCTGGAAAAGTATAGAGGCAGAGCAGCGCTGGAAGGACAGAGGCGGTGGTCAGAACAGCGCTCAAACGTTTCAATGTCAGGTCAGAATGACAGCGCAACACAAGAGTAGGGCGCAGGTTTTATAAATGGTATATGCCAAACAGAGAAACAGATGTGCAGTGCGGTAGAGGTCAGGTAACGCAGAACCATATATAGAGACCACAAAAACAAGTGGCTCAAATTGAAGCAGGACCAGCAATCGCCTACTCTGATACCATGTTAAACACACATGGGGAGCGAGAAAGATAGGAAAGATAAATCATGCAGTTCAGTTTTTATTCACAAATGATGTATATTTATGGTACATTATGTGACCGTTGGGATTCACATCCCAAGGTCTCTTGGACTGCTTTGTCCATTCGACTTCCAAACTAACCCATTTAGGATTAGGTGTCCAACAAGGATCCTGGGAGAGTTGTGTCCTTGCAAACCATGAACATAGTTGATAGACTAACCAAAGAAAGCAGATCTACACAAAAACTCTTCGAATTTTCTACGGCTAGTGAAACAATAACCGGAATTTGAATTATTGAATTTGAATTATTTTAAATTATGTGATGGAAATAACTGAAACAGCAAGGATTTTTACTTAAGAGAAGCAAAAATATGTTTAGAAGTATAAAATACTAAAAACTATTTCCCTACAAAATTTAAGCTCAAGCAAAAAAAATGATATTTTTGGGTATGTATCACAATGTCATCAAAAGTGTTATATGGAAGCATAATTTCGACCTGCTGAAGATCAAAAAGGTGACATCCACTACGATGTCTTTGGTAAAATTTCAGGCCAAACAGACAACTTAAATACTGACATATTTCCCAAGGACACAAACAACGTCGTACAGAGGATGACTTGGGTTCTGCTGCAGAAGTACAGAATGAGTTAGTTCTTCAGTCCGAGAAAGTTTCAGGCCAAACAGAGAAGGTTAGGCTTAGCATGAATCCCAAATGTAGATTTCAGGTCGGCTTTCAACCCAAACTTTGGATCAAAATCAAGATGGGCACGGACCCCCATCATTAGGCTTTGATACCAATTGATATGTGGAGAAAGGCAACAATATGCATGAATGAAGAAAGAAAACCTAACAGAAGAACCTACATGTGCAAAAGGAAAGAGAGATTGCCACAATTGTACAGTGTAATCCATTAAATATTTATAAAAACAGTGAACACCAATTTCAATATGGGAATGATGGATCAGTCAATGGAGTGGTTAATGGAGTAAGCAGTGGAGGTCTAACGAACAGGGAAGGTCTAAAAATAGGGTGTGGTGGATCTGGTTTCCTTTTTGATGAATAATAGAGAAATTGGTTAATCTTAAATGCTAAATGATAATTCTTTCTATATTATTGTAACAACCCTCACCATTACTTGAACAGATTGAACCTACCTTTAATTCATCCCTGCGCACGAAATGTTGCTGATCACCACGAATCCTGTACAGAAGATGAACAAACTCAGTATTTACATGAAATTAACAAATACTTAATACATATGAATTAATGTAATAAACATAATTATACAAAGGCGCACTTGTTTAGGCTTCCTTTAGCATTTATAACAACTTTTCAAAATGATAAAAATGATATCTTGATCTAGTCTTCTTTAATAAGAAATTAAAATCAAAAAGTATTTCTCATATAAATTTCCATGACCACAACAAAAGATCTATTGTTAAAGATTTACAGTTACAAAAGTTGTTGCCCGCTTTACTCAAATGAAACAAAGAAAGTGAAAGGTTTTATACTGTAAAGCCAACATCAACATTATCGCATAACTACACAAGCTTTCAATTAATTGATTGAACCTAATTTATCCCACCTAAAGGCTATATATGTTAACCAGTTTATACACTAACGCAATCGATGGATAAAACTCAACTCTAGAGGAAATGCAGAATAGATCAGTTATACAGCCAATACAAAAGGCAAGAAAAATAAATTGGGGACAAGAAAAATAAAAGGGGGCTAACATACGTGTCAAGTATTAACCGCTCATATGCCTCTGGAATGGTAATGTCCTGGTAACGTTGTTGATATGACAGATCTAACTCACTTTGTGTTGTAGACATTTCCAGTCCAGGTTGCTTCACCTACAAAGAATTGACAACAATTGTGCATCAGACTGTGAACAACTACTGCAAAATGTCGCTAATCATTTAAAGGCACTAAAAATCATTACTTGGATATGTTAGAAAACATGCAACTCATTAATATGTTGATTGACTTATGCGAAAGTCACTATAAGATTGCAGCAAGTAATACCAGTGTACAATTTCCTGCATGACGGTGTTGAAAAGTGTAACTAGGTTTGGTCTTCATAATGATATGTAAATATGATTTTATGTAATGAGATGTAAATAAGAAAAATAAATTTATTATATTGACTCGTTTCATGGGTTTCATGAGCAAGGGATCTTGTTTTGATTCAAGACTCCCATTGAGAGTCTTTAGGATTTATTTGTCATCTAGTCATAAAATGTTAGTCATTGTCATGTAATGAAGTCATGTTACACTTTGTAAAAGTTCAATCTTGTCTATGTAAAGTATCCTCCAAGAACTTGTCATCTATCCTCTTCAAGTCGGCCTACAACGATGAAGGAAGCTGCTAGAAGAAGTCGGCCTAACTTCAAGTGATCATGTTGGCCCAAAGGACATGTGTGGAAGTGTATATATAGCCTAACTCGGCCTCCATTAGTAGCAAGAAAACTCGACAAGTCTTTAGTCAAGAAGAAGTGCGAAGAAAGGGTAAAGAAGAAGTGCAAAGAAAGGGTAAAGGAGTGCAAAGGAGCTGCAAAGAGAAGTAAGAAGGAAGGACAAGAAGGTTTCTTCTGGGCATATGAAAGAGAGATTCTTCTGGAGAAGGAAGGGTTTCTTCTGGGGCATCGAAAGAGATTCTTCTGGGCAGTGCAAAAGACGGGTTTCTTCTGGGGAAGTGAAGAAAGGTTTCCTTTGGGCAACCAAATGAGGGTTTTCTTCTGGGGTAGAAAGAGAAGGATTCTTCTGGTTGACTGAAATCTAGAGACCAAGTTTCTCTAGAAGAGATCAGTGACCAAGATTCTCTAGGGAAGCCGAGAAAAAGCAGTGTGAAGGATAGAGACCAAGTTTCTCTAGAAAGAGCCGAGGAGAGTAGTTCCAGATCAAGAAGGAAGTCAAAGGGAAGAGGCAAAGCATCAAGGATAGTGGCAAGGTTCTTGTGAGGATACTAGAGTCAAAGGTTTGTGTCATGGTTTTGGTACTCGTCTAAACCCATTGTTTCTATGTAAAATAGTGGAGTTGAGCCAAGAGCTTGTAAAAAGGACTTTGCCATAATCCCAGAGAGCCTAGTTGAGTTGACTAGAGCTCACGGAGACGTAGCCCAAGAGTTTTGGGTGAACTCCTAATTAATATTGTTGTTATGTGTGATTGCTTGTTGCTGCATTGTATCTGCTACTTTATTTACTGTTATATGTATTTATATATCAATTTGAACACATTAAATTACAACACATAAACAGTGTTAATAACAAACACCAGCATACACCTTTTGTTCAAGCACATATTTAATTTTGCATTGGTTAATCATAAAGACTTAGGAATATTTAAAGCTTTGGAAGTGGGAGAGGTTCTTGTAAGTTAGACAAGAAGCCTAAGTGCCCCATTTTCAGATCAAGTGGTATCAAAGCCTAAGTTTGGTTAACCACACCTTTAAGAAGGTTATATCAAAATGCTTGATTGACAAAGCAAAGATTGCTTGTCTGAAAGGTGTTTAAATAGTTAGAGGTTGATTGTATGCTTGTTTTGCAGACTGGCGATTGGTTGAGTTTGCAGTTGAGGAAGGACAAGAAGGACCTCAAGGCAATCCTTGAAGCATGAGAGGTTTGTTGTAAAAGGTTGTTGAAATAAGCTATTTATTAATCTTGTTTGAAGTTCTTTGTTCATTGGCATAATGACAACTTCCTCAAGTGTATCCTCAAATTTCTTCTCCATCACAAGACTCTTTGATGGAGACATGAAGCAAGATTTGTTCATCATGATGGACAAGGTGAGAGAAATGTACAAGGATAGAAGAAAAAGCAGCATACTTGGAGAGCAGTTGAATTCCATGAAGGAAAAGAAACAATTGCTTTTTGACAGACTGCAGGAAATGGAGAGGCAACTTCATATTGTAAATATGAACCTAAAGAGGATGCATGAGTTGGAGTCACAGCTCTTTGTTGCCAAAGAAGCCTTGGTCAAGTATCAGCTTGAAGAAAAGGTAAACCATTCTAGTTTGTCTTCAAATTCTTCTAAGAATGCTTATATTGGTTCTTTTGAAAAACATATTAGAGGCATAGGTTCCAAGCTAATGTCCAAGATGGGCTATGAAGGAAAGGGCTTGGGAAAGCATGCACAAGGTATTGTTAAAACAATAATGGTTGAGGAAAGGCCTAAGTATTTGGGTCTTGGCTATGGACAGTCTTATGGAGAGAGCTCCAAAGCTGCCATGAAGGCCATTGAAACAACTCCAAGAAGGGGTTGCATTGTAGAGTGTGAAGATTGTATTAAGGAGGAATGCAATAGCTTGAAGCATCATTTGAGGATGCAGGTGTTCAGAAGCACACACTTGAACTAGAGAATTGTGAAAACTCTAACAGCCTTGAAGAGATTGATGGTGTTCCAAAGGGAGCCACTTCTTCATTTGCTTCACCTCATGAAGGCAATAAAGGTGAAAGAGACAGGCATAAATCTGGTTCTAATCATATTCCTTTTGATTTTACAAAGCATGGTAAGTTTCCACGTAAGCATGGGAAAAGAATTGCATGTTCCTTTTGTGGTTTGGATAACCATCATGTTTCTAGACGTTGGAAGTGAATGGCCACATATAGGAAACTTTTGAAGGAAAAGAAGCAAAGAGCCAAAGGTCCATTGGACAAGGCAAATCATGCTGTCAAGAGGATGTGCATGTGTTGCACTTGCTGCCATAAGCAAAGGCATCTTGCTGAAAGATGTTGGACTCTGAATCGAACAATGCTTCCACAAAAGCTGAAGAAAGTGGAAAGAGAAGATGGCAAGAATGGAAAGGAAGATTCCATGACTGATGTGTCTCAGGATGATTCACATGATGATGCTGATGTGCAGACAAAGGAAAGACCTTTGAACTGGAATGGTAAGAAACAGTTAAGAGTTCTTTTCTAATTAAGGATTGCATGTCTATTGATGCATCTATTTACATTTCTTGTTGATGAGATGCAAGTTGCAAGTTTCTACCAAGATGGTGAATGGAAAAAGGTTGAGTAGGAGACTCACTTTGTTGTTGCAACATTATATTTCATTTCAGCTTCGAAAGTACAGTGTGCTTAAGCGAAAGTTGAAGGATGAAATGCATACACG
Source organism: Pinus taeda (assembly GCA_000404065.3). Lineage (NCBI taxonomy): Eukaryota > Viridiplantae > Streptophyta > Pinopsida > Pinales > Pinaceae > Pinus > Pinus taeda. The sequence goes on from APFE031495299.1 coordinate 427,720, forward strand.
AGCATAAGATGCATGAACACAGGGATGTTGATGTTTTACTTGTATTTGAACCTGTATGTGTAATTAACTTGAAGGGTTGATTGCTTTAAACATGCATGTAATGTTGACCTGGAAATTTTTTACTTGGTCTCCAAGATGGAGATAATAATGAAGTGTTTCATCTTTTGAAAGGAGTCCTAATGGTCTTTTTCTACATGCTTAACTCGAAGGGTCATTTGTCTTAAAGGCATGTTTTGTGGGCTTGTTTTCTGGTCCATCATTTGTATGCAGATGTAGGACATGGAGGTATTCACAAGATGTGAAATCTGTTCCTTTGTTGAAGTAGGAGTTTAGGCCATCCAGTTATTGTCCATATTTTTGTTGTTGTTAACAGTTGTTGTTGACAACTTGTCAAACAGGTACAAATGAAGGTTTGGTGGAGCAGATGTACTTCACATTTGTTTGAGCCACCTTGGATCAATGGTTAAGGCAGAGAGAAGCTCAAACTACCTTCTATAACCATTTCAGCAGGAGTTCTGCAGGAAGGCAAGGAGGAAGACCAACCCATCCAGAAGGGAAGTGATCAGAAACTTTGGTTCAAAGGCACTATGCAAGGCAAGTGTAGGGAGGCTGAAAGAAGAGGGTGAGTCACTCTCATTTACTGTTCAGATCATTATATCAGTCTTTTGGAGACCAAAAGTTCTTTTAGTGGGAAGGCGTGATCCAAAATGGATTTTGGATAGACTCCTAAGTCTAAGTGTTCCTCACTGAGGAAAATGAAAGTCCAAGGAAGTTCCTGGAACTAACCCCATTGCAGAGATCATCTCATTTTGAATCTGCTGCAACTTGAATGGGCAACAATGGACTTAGGATGCAAAATTTATCACTGAAAGAAGATGCCCTTGGTTCTTTGGAAAAAGACGCAAATCTTCTTAAAAATGGCCTAAAAGGCTTTATGAAGAAAATCACATCGGAGGATGTCCAAGGTAGGCTTAAGAGAAAAGGGGAAGCACCTCCGATTGTCGATCCCCGACAAATCGGGTTGGAGGAAGGCACATGCACATATAACATAAAGGCAGGACCCCGTGACGAGCAAATCGGCATTGGCATAGGCCATGCCATATGCACAGAACCCCAGGTCCATGCGATATGTGATTGCGATCAATTGCATTGCAATATCGCATCGAAGTAGTACAACGGAGCGGATATATATATATATTTCTATATATATATATATATGCAATGCGACAAGACCGAACTCGAAAGGGTATGAAAATGCTGCTGTATAATTGTTTGAAGTCCACCATAAGGTCCTCCGTCGGATTTTCAATGTTTTAATGTATTTTTATAAATACAAAAGAAAACCACGGAACGGGCAATTGCGACTTGCGATAGCGATTTCAGGCGGACCTGATAGGAGTCTGGAGCAAAGTTGATGATTTTTGAAATCCGAAAGAAAGAGTTTCTGCGAACTTTTCCCGTGTTTAGTGTATTTTCCTGTGTAAGCTAAGAACGCTAATTTTGGGTTTTTCAACGCAACGATGGTCCCTTCCGTTGCAGAACAGGTGGCCACCATCCCTGAAGGCGTTTGGCAATTATTGCTACGCATAGAACGGGATTCGAGCGAACAGAGGCCGGGAACCAGTGAGCCCAAGAAGGGGAAACGAACAGACAACGTCAATTGGCTTTAAAAGCCATGAATGTCAGAGACAGAAGGTTGTTGTTGAAACCGAGCATGGGCAGTGCTGAGACAGGAGCGCAGAAAGCAAAGCCAAAGCAGGAGGCTAAGGTGAAAGAGAGCAGTGCAAAAAGGCAGCAGCAAAAACAAGCAACGCGGAAAATAAAAGCTGAAGCGTAGAGTAGCCAAGGGAGTCACTTGGAGTTCAAATGGAAAAACCAAAGAGCTATAAATTGCAGAGATCCAAAGAAGCCAGAGCCAGAGCTAGAGTGAGAGCTGAGAGCCAGAAAGTCGAGAGCTTCAAGAGCCAAGGATAAAATGGTGTCTAAACCCATTGTTTCTATGTAAAACAGTGGAGTTGAGCCAAGAGCTTGTAAAAAGGACTTTGCCATAATCCCAGAGAGCCTAGTTGAGTTGACTAGAGCTCACGAAGACGTAGCCCAATAGTTTGGGTGTGATACTAATTAATATTGTTGTTATGTATGATTGCTTGTTGTTGCATTGTATCTATTGCTTTATTTATTGTTATATGTATTTATATATCAGTTTGAGCACATTAAATTACAGCACATAAATAGTTTTAATAACAAACACCAGCATACACCTTTTGTTCAAGCACATATCTAATTCTGCATTGGTTAATCATAAAGACTTGGGAATATTTAAAGCTTTGGAAGTGAGAGAGGTTCTTGTAAGTTAGACAAGAAGCCTAAGTGCCCCATTTTCAAATCAGAGGTGTACTACTAGAGCACACTCCTTGCTAAGAGGGAGCGTTGATTTGAGGTAGCATCGGATGTGCTCTAGCCACGAAATTTGGTGGAGAGGTTGGGGCACATGAGGTCTCCAATACCCAGAAAGGGTTTGGGCAGATTCTAAACAGTTCAAGAAATATTAAAATAATTAATATTTTTAATGGAGTCCCTAAGTCTAAACTTAGGGAAATTAAAATATTAATGTGGATTAATATGAAACTGCGTTAGAATGGTCTAAAGGACATGGATCAAGCCAGATCTAATCTTAGCCATTGATTAGGGACTTAATCTCGATCGTTGATATGTCAACGAGAAAAGTATAAGAGGCGTCTTGAGGGTCACTTGGAGAATACACCAGAGTGATTAGTCATTCTATTCTCTAGAGAGGGGTTTGCTAAGAGATAGAATCAATGATTCAGAGAGTAGCTAAGGGGCATTGAGTACAGAGAGACAGAGAGGTACAGATAGTGTCGGGATAACAGCAAAGCAGCCAAAGAGACGCAGGAGCAACCAATGCTCACGCAGGGCCACGCAAAGGCAGCTAAGTGTTGCGCAGAGCACTAGAGGGGCCAACGTCACTGACGCAAAGGCTCAAAGAACTTACGTAGGGCCTCTTGGGGCTGACGCAAACCAAGATAGGGTGACGTTGTGCCAGCGCTAGGCTAGGAGTGGAAAACGCATTCCAGATTGGGCAGACGCTGGAGTTTCTAGGGCAAATTGGTGCTAAGTAGCTGCCGGAAGGATTATCCAAGGTTTCAGCCAGTAGATTTGTCAGAAACAGAGAGGTATTACTACTAGGGAAATTTTCTATTGGGTAGGCCAGTTTCGGCACCCAGATTGTACTCTGATATTGCTTAATAAGAAAACCCTCACATAGCTGCACCGGTTTTCCGACATTGGGTTTTTTTGGGGACATTAGTCCAAAAATAATGGTGTCATATGGTGTGTTTGTGTCCTCTTGTCTTGGCTTGTCTTCTACTCTTATTGTTTATGTTCTATCTGCATTTTACTATCATGTTAATGTGATTGCTAATCTAGAAATTGATATTGCGCTAATAAGAAAATTGAAGTAAATTTCTCTTAAGCATAGAACATACCATTGTTATCTAAAATTAACATTATGCTTATCACTCCTGTTAAAAATGTGATCAAGTGGAGCATACTAGACATATTATCTCTTGATCTTCATCTGTAATTGGTCTCTCTATCTCTTGGCACTAGGTTTTCTTGATCTTCTTGGAGCATCTTGAAATCTAGGGTTAGCGTTTCATCCATCGGAAAATTGAGATTAGCGTTTGAGATGCAACTCTAAGGTGAATTTGGTGAAGAAAGAGGAGAGGAGGAGACATTGCTTTGGAGGACTTGTTTGAGTGATTCATGTATGTTGCATCTCCTTGGTTGAGCTAGGGCCTTCTTGGTTTTCCCTAGCTAGAGTTTTAGAGAGCTAGTGAATTGTACTAGCTTGGTGATAAGGCTAAGTTATTGTTAATTTTTGGTATGTTCTATGCTTAAGAGAAATTTACTTCAATTTTCTTATTAGCCCAATATCAATATCCAGTTTAACAATCACATTAGCATAATAGTAAAATGTAGATAGAACATAAACATAAACAGTAGAAGACAAGCCAAGACAAGAGGACACAAGATGTGGCGCCAATCAGGGACAAACCCCAATGTGGGGAAACCCTTTATCAAATCTTCTTATATTTTTCAATAGTTCAGCAGAGAGAGAGATAGTACAAAATTACAAATCTGATAATTTATGACTGCAGCAGAAAACCCTAACCAGAAAAGTCAACGCTAGTCAAACAAGTCAGATTTGACCTCCAAATCAGCTTGATCAAAGGCCAGTCAACTTGGCCTCCAGTGGCGAGATGAAACAACCCAAAACTATCTGAAAAGTCCAGTCAAATTTTGGTCAACTAAAGTCAAACCTGTGGCCTGCCAAGGAGAAGCTTCCACACCCAACCCAAAGTCAAAACAAGTCAACGCAAGTGATCAATGCAGCCCTAAACAAAAATGTCCTCCTTCTTCCTTTGCACATGTGAGAGATGTTGCCTAGATCTGCATACCCAAACAAGTGAGGAGAGAGAGATGTGAGGATAAGATGATGTCCAAATGAGATGCAACGTTGAGGATGAGCTAGGGTAACAATGCTTGTTTTGCTTGCTGGCTGACCTTGACAATTTGTCAATAATACAAACAAATTCATATCTCCATTTTTACATGTCAGAATCGGATGATCTTTAGTTCAATCCTACACCTCTCGGAGAGAGGAATCCAAGAAAAATATTAGTTGCCATAAATAAGGTGACCCATATGGAGTTTGGCCCAAGTTTCCAATTTTAACACTCCCTCTCAACTAGGGAGAACTCCATCTGCTAATCCATCTGCCAATCTGTACTATCTATGTCATCAATGCACTGCCCTGCATTGCTCTACTCTGCTCTGCTGAACTATGAAGAAAATAAGTGATCGAGAATGTATCATACCATTTTCTACTGACCCGAAGTCAGTCCCACATAGAAGAGAGTGTCTCATACCACTCTTATTGACCCGAAATCAGTTCCAAAAAAAAAGGTGTCTCATACCACTCTTACTGACCCAAAGCCAGTTACAATTGATCCCAGATCAATATAGGTCATCCTAGCATAGGAAGTACAGTAGTACATGATGCATCCATCGATAGTATTATGGTCCCTATCCTCATTTCCCTACTCATTGGCTAGATGAGAGGTACTTCCCGTGAGTCCCAAACTGCATGGGTAAGATGTCTCAGCAGGAGAAGGATGAACCACTCATCCTGCCTACATTTCGCCATGGGTATCACAAGGGAAGGTTGAACCACTCACCCTATGGTTGCTCATCGCTCCAAGAAGTACCCCCAAGCCCCCCGGAGTTCCCAGAGCTCAATGTCCATATCATACAGGACCCTCAGTAGAGGGTCTCTCCACGACTCCAAGTCGTTCTCGGAAGGCTAAGAACTTGACCTTCCCTAGGGGCTTCGTCAGAATATCGATGACTTACTCATCAGTCCCAATGTGCTGTAGCCTTATTGCTCCACGTTTTACCATATCTCGGATAAAGTGGTACTTGATGTCTATATGCTTGGAGCGATCATGAAACACGAGATTCTCTGACAATCGGATCCCACTCTGGTTGTCGCAGAGGATCATGGTGGTATCCAACGCATGTCCAAACAGCTCACTGAAGAGTTTCCTCAACCAGACAGCGTCACAGGAGGCCATACTAGCAGCTATGTATTCGTCCTCAGCGGTGCTCAAGGCAATCGATTTCTGCTTCCTTCTCATCCAGGATATCGAAGCAGAACCCAAATAAAAACAGCATCCAGAAGTGCTCTTGCGATCCACCACATTGCTAGCCCAATCAGCATCAGAATAACCATACAACCTCACCTCTCCGGCAGTGTATCTCAATCCATGAGCGATTATGCCCTGAAGATATCTCAAAATATTCTTGGCACCAACCCAATGTATATGATGAGGCTCAACCATATATTGGCTCAACGTGTTAAATGCAAAACATATGTCCAGGCGGGAGTTCACTAAGAACATTAGTGCTCCTATGAGTTGACAATACTCAAAAGCATTTCCCAATTCACGTCTGACAGCACTACCACATAACTTCTTGAAGTTAAGATCCATTGGGGTAGTCACAAGCTTGCAGTCCATCATCCCAAATCTTTCCAATATCTTCACAACATATTTTCCTTGAGATAGGAAAATTTCTCCTAGCTTTTGCCAAACCTCCAACCCTAGGAAATAGTGCATCAGTCCTAGGTCCTTCATCTCAAATTTAAAAGCCAACTCCCTCTTACATTTGAGAATGAGAGGGTCTGCACTTGTTAGAAAGAGGTCATTGACATAAAGTACCAGTATGAGAGGTTTATCATCTTCAACCTTAAAGTAAAGGTTCGGATCGGCTTCACTCCTAGTGAATCTCAGCTTCATCAGACAACTATCAATCCTCTCATACTAAGCCCGGGTTGCTTGCTTCAAGCCATAGAGAGCTTTCTTCAACCTGCATATATGAGATTCCCAGTCATGAATCTCAAACCCCTCGGGTTGTTCCACATAGACTTCCTCTTTGATCGAACCATGCAAGAAAGCAACCTTGACATCCATCTGATGTAGGTTCCATCCTTGCGAGGTAGCAAGGGCTATGATCGAGCGGATGGTGGTGCATCGGGCAACAGGTGGAAATATCTCATCGTAATCTACACCTTCCTTTTGAGAGAAACCTCAAGCAACAAAGCGAGCCTTGAACTTTTCTGCATTTCCATCAGCTCCATGCTTGATTTTGTAGAGCCATTTGGAGGTGACAATTGTTTTATCCTGGGTTCTAGGGACCATATCCTAGACATCATCTTCACAATCGACTTGTATTCTTCGTTCATAGCATCCTTCCATACTTGATGCTTCACGGCTTATTCAAATGATGAAGGCTCATTTTGAATGATAGTGCTCATGGCGGTCAAGTATCCTTGATACCTGTTTGGCTTCTTGCTTTCACGGAAAGTTCCCCGTGGTGCAATATGTTTCTCGGCATCTTCGAGAGTTTCCCTCAACCATGAGTGTCTCCTCTTAAAGGAAGAGGGCTCTTGAGGAGGAGGATCAATCAGATCCATAAGTTCATCAACATCTGCCATTGTTTCATCTTCTTTTGCACCCTGATTTCTGGTGTTAGCTTCTTTGTCCTTCCTTGGGATAGGAAGTTTGTTGATCTTGTTGAGGGTCATATCTTCGTCAAAGGTGACATCATGGCTTATTTCAACTTCCCTTGACCAGCTACATAAATTCTATATCCCTTAAAATTTTCACTATAGCGCACAAAGATTCATTTCTTCCCTGATGCACCCAATTTGCTTCTTTTCTCTTTTGACACATGAAAATACACGGGACTTCCAAAAATTCTAAAATGAGAAACATTGGGTTTCTTACCAGTGAACATTTCTTCGGGAGTCTTAGAATCCAAAGCTTGATGAGGGCATCGGTTTTGACATATACAACGGTATTTGTAGCCTCGGCCCATAGGAACATTGGAAGCCCTTGATCATGAAGCATGGCATGAACTTCTAAGATAGTAAGATTCTTCCTTTCAGCTACACCATTCTACTCAGGAGTGTATGGTGTTGGAGTCTCTCTCTTAATGCTAGTTTCTCTGCAATAGTCATGGCATTCATTTGATTCGTACTCAGTCCCATTATCAGTGCTCAATATCTTGATCCTCTTCTCGGATTGGTTTTCAATCATCTCCAATCGCAAGTAGATCATTCTTTATCTCTGTGATCCTTAAGAAGTAGGATTGAATATCCTCATCCTTGCATCACTAACCTTGAACATGCTGACCAACCTATCATAGATCTCCTTGGAGAAATTCGATTGGAGATGTAGGCCACCAGGTGCTTATCAATGGAATCCCAGATAATCTTCTTCGCTTTGACTTCAGCCTTATTGTACTTGGTCTTTGTAGCAACCGGTGCATTTGAAGGAGGCTTAGGAATTTTACCCTTCACATTATCCAACACTTCTTGTTCTTCCAAGGTCAAGTCAAGAGACATTTTCCATCCATGATAGTAAGACTTTTCACGGAGCTTGTCTTCAGCCGGGAAGTGAGATGAGGAACCCATTGAGCCTTTTGTCCTTCTCCAACTATCTTCGGTGATTGCTCTTTTACTCTTGCTTGGGCTATCTTAACCTGACTCTGGTACCATGTTAATTTTTGGTATGTTCTATGCTTAAGAGCAATTTACTTCAATTTTATTATAGCCCAATATCAATATCCAATGCAGAAATCACATCAGCATGGTAGTAAAATGCAGATAGAACATAAACATAAACAGTAGCAGACATGCCAAGACAAGAGGACACAAGATGTGGCACCAGTCAGGGACAAACCCCAATGTGGAGAAACCCTTGATCAAATCTTCTTATATTTTTTAATAGTTCAGCAGAGAGAGAGATAGTAAAAAATTACAAATCTGATAATTTATGACAGCAGCAGAAAACCCTAACCAAAAATGTCAACGCTGGTCAAACAGGTCAGATTTGACCTCCAAATCAACTCGGTCAAAGATGTGGGGTAATAATGCTTGTTTTGCTTGCTGGCCAACCATGACAATTTGTCAATAATACAAATAAATTCACATCTCCATTTTTACATGTCAGAATTGGATGGTCTTTAGATCAATTCTACACCTCTCAGAGAGAGGAATCCAAGAAAAATATCAGCTGTCATAAATAAGGTGACCCGTATGGAGTTTGACCCTAGTTGCCAATTTTAACAGTTATGTACAACAACTTCATCCTATGCATATTAATGAAGTTTTCAGCTATTCAATACTTGTGTAAATTGCAGATTTGATTTTCAGCTGTCTCTGTTCTTAATGGTTTGTAATTTACAGCTATATATCTCTTGCTGATTTGACATAAGTAAACTGTAAGCACAATAATGTTAAGTGATTTAACATTGCAATTGAAGAAATTGAGGACTATTTTACTGAGAGTTTTCAGTTTTCGTTTATCATTTATGCATGAAGATTGCCCCAGAGGGATGAAACTTATTGGAACACTTTGGTATCTTTTCTCCCTAGATTGCCTAGAAGATTGGTGTGTTAAGATTGAAATATTGTAATATTCCGCTGCTGTTTTGTTCTATATTTCATAACATCCCTAAGGATGAACAATTCACAGGTTTAAGTTCTGAGAAACCTCTAGTTAAGTGTTGAAATTTCTGTTTTGCATTAAAACCCTTGATAACAGAATCTCCACACTCACTCCACAATGACAAGAATAATTTTTGGTAATTGTTTTAAGAAAAATGCGTGAATTTACAAAACATTGCAGAAAGTTTATCTAAATAAGCCTTTGATATGAACTTGATAGTTCAACATAAAAAGTAACTTCCTCTTAACCAAGTTAAGATGATTGTTTTCTGGAATATATTCAATTAGTTAAAACTGAAACTCGTGGGAGCTATGCATTTAAATCTGTCCCAATGTACATAAACTTGTGCCACTCCCCTTTCTTTCTGAGCTCAACTACAGTGGGAGTGCACCGGGGTAAAATGAAAAAACCAGACATAAGTGGCTTTCTCCTTCATAATTAACTCAAAAAGATGTGCAAATGAAAGGTGAAAACAATATACCCCCATTTTCCTACATCTGAAAAAATTTGAAAGAAAAAAGGAACATACCATAAGCTTCATGTACATGGCCTCTGATGGTTGCAATCGTATCACAAATTCATTTCTTCCATGCTTGTTGCCTGTTAAAAAACACACCTTTTCACAGTTATATCACTTCATAGCGGAGGTAAATTGCACTTAGTATATACGCTTCCTCACATATAATGCTACAATATTATATACTTCAATTCCTATAAACATCTTTTCATGCAAACTTTGAATTTCAAATCTGTTTCCCTTGAGCACTATATCTACCTTTCCCCAAATTCTGATTTACAATTCATCTGATATATGAATTACATAGGAAATGTATATAGAAAATCTGACAGTGTATTAACCAGCAGAAAATATACACTTCACGCAAGCCCAAGGTAAGCTGCCATGTGCATATCACTCTCTGTAAATACATCAACTCTTATTACAGATTTTATAGTAGCACAGACTAGTTATGGTACCTTTACCACCTAAGATTAACATTACATTTAATGGTTACATATTGGTCTGAGACTAACATTGTATAACAGTAGCATAATGTTGTCATATAATACAAATAATCATATAAATAAATTTAGTTTCAACTAAAGCTACAATCCAGTAAGCCACTGGGTAGCTCACTTAGCAAAGCATGTAAATATGCTATGTAAATATTATAAGGTTCTTGATTCGATCCCCTGATTAACCCGTGTCCATGTTAGGAGTAGCTATGGTGCACCTAGTGGTTGTATTGGTATCAGACAGAATCAACGCTGCATCACGTGAGAACAAGACTGCCGCAGTTGCCAATTCCAATAGGCACCCAAAAAAAGGGCTACAATCCAGTGAATAAAGGTCAGTGGGCTAGCTCAAAGTTGTTCAGTGCTTTGAGTTCATGTCGAACAACATCTTGAGGTTGATTCCCCTGGCAAGACTGCCCCAGTAGCCGATTCCAACAGGCACCAAAAAAAAGAGCTACAATCCAGTGAAGAAAGGTCAGTGGGCTAGCTCAAAGTGGTTGAGTGCTTTGAGTTCATGCAGAACAACATCTTGAAGTTGATTCCCCTGGCTGGCTGTATCTGTCGTGTGCTTCACTCAATGTCCTTAACTGGCCAGGCATTATAATCAACACTGACCAGTTTACACCGGACACCATCCATGAAATACAAAGAAATATTTGGGGGTTTTCCGGTGAGGCTTTTCTTGGAAAATAAAACCAAGTGAAAATAAAACAATTACAACAGATCCTGTGTGCATTACAGTAGTTCACCACTGAGCAGTCTTGACACAGTTACAGAGAGCCGCCAAAAATACAAAGACATGAGAAACCCATTTCACCTTTGGAAAGTCGAAAAATTGAAGCATACGGGACAGAGTGATATTGCTACAACAAATTGATAGAACATGATGTGTAAAAGTTTAAAGAAAACAAAAGTAGGCAACGATATATGGAGAGACCGTGCTGTGTGAAAAGAACATTGAATCCCATGGAAAAATTTAAAAGCCCTGTTTGAAATCATACCCTACAGAAACTGTAGCTTCCCAACGATTTCATACATTTTCCAAACATTTACGTTTGTGGCAAAACATAACATTGAAAATAACGATTAAAAATCTATAAAAAGGGCATCTCTGGTGAGGAAAATTCCAGTTATAAAGTGGACTGCTGAGTCATTGAAGCTCATCGCAAAAGATTAATAAGCCGTACTAAGTCAAATTAAAGTTTGAAATAAGAGGACTTATTTATTAGCTGACTACTATTGCAGGGTTAAATAGTCAAAGAACAATTATTATTGGAGCAAGTGGAATCAGGATATTCGATAACGAATTTGAGGAAATCAGAACAACTCAATTGCCATATTTAAAAACATCTCTCCCAAACTGAAAAGATTTATCATCTACTTATTAGCAACAAATCCAAGTTGAAAAGTACGGGGAGCCTTGACAGAGCGATTGAAGGAAATATAGAAAGGGATTCTAATAATATAAAAGGATGGTTTCTTTCAAATGTTTTACAAAGTTTTCTTCTGCAACGTTAAAATATAAGGAACCTTTTAAGGGAAAGATCTAATTGTTGCTATTTTTTGAAAGATCAAAAATTACATTGACATTCAATTGGAAAACCAATTACAAATTCTAGTCTCAACCATCACCAAAGACTTACATTGTATGATATTAGTAATTTCTGATTGGTAGTTGATTTCAAGTCCTTTCATTGGTTTGCCTGACAGACTATATTACCTCAAGTGCACACCAGTGCTATGGGTGCCTCGGTGAATGTTTCATTGATAATATTTGCTATAGTTTTGAAGTCTTCTCTTGAAAGGCTTTGACTCGCCATCTGCTTGTGTTGATGATGAATGAACTCTTTGATTACCTTGATTTGCAGGGATAGTTCAATGTGGTTGTTGGTTGCTCTGTCTTTTTCTCATGTAATATCATTCTTATATATATAGATATATATTTACATCAGCTAAAAATAGAAAAATTAAAAGATAGTGGGTATATATAATGTGTTTCATAACCTCTTCCTTAATGCAACTAAGGTAGCTACAAACTCTCAGAATAAGAGACTTGGTCTAATAGTTTGGCATACTTAATTAACAATGATCCTTTTGACAACAATTGCATATGTAACTCATCTCACCATAACTCATCAAAAGCAACCAGAGAACTGACCTTATTATCAAATACATACTTTTAGCAAAGTTTCTATAGAACAAACAAAGCGGAAATATCAAACAGTGCAAAATACAAGGCGGGGAATCTCAAATCACAAATATGGAATCTCCCAACCAAAGCTGTCCTCCAATGCAATTGTCCCTAAAGAATGTTTAACAACTGAGTATACACTTATGCCAACAAGACCTTGCAAAAAGACAATCTCATAAAATATGATTTATTGTTTCTACCTTAAAACAAGGGAGATAGAGAGCCCCGGGGGCAGCTCAAACCCTATGTCACGCAAGTACAAGACCAGTCTAGTTGTCGTTTCCTCTAGATACAACAAAAGAAAACAAGAGACAGAGACCATCAAAAAGGCCACTCTTGACTAAATGTGATTTTGAAGCGAAACCCTAATATATCACCAACCAATTGAACACCTGAAGCTTATAAGTAACCTCCTAATCCAGCACCTCTCATCATCTATTAAAACCCACTAAGCATTAAGAACTAAACCTAATATATGCCTTTAATGAAGAATGGAGTAAAGCCTATGAGAATCATATTGGGTTAAAGGTCGTGCAAACCTTCAACTCAATCCCACTAAAAGGAACCCATCATATCAATATTCATCATGAAGATTCTTCCTATGGGATGAGCCCAATTATCTCCAAAAAAGTGGGTCAATCCACAAAATATAAAGTAAACTCACAAGCCATTTTATGCCAATCTTCCCAAGAATGGGAAATAGCATCCCACAAGTCCTTCTAGAAGAAAACTTTATTCCTACTTAATCTCTTAGCATAAAAGCATAAGATAAGATAAGATAATTTTATTAATGTCCAACAAAATGGGATTGAAAAAAAGCATAATCAACATGAATATGATGTGTGAGTACAAGCGCAACTACTAGAAAATGCTGAAAAATAACATAAAGAAATAAAGAAATAAGTGATAGTGCTACCGCACCACGCATATAAAACATTGTGACATGATAGAAAATAATTAGCAGCTTACCAAGAAACAATAAGTTAGATAGGTGTTCATTTTTTTGGGTAGTTGTGGGAGGTATTCCCTTGCTACACAAGTCGGCTCATTAAAAGAAAGAAAAATTATTATTTAAGACCTTGTGTAGGCTTCAAAAGGTCAAGTTGGCCCCACTATTTGAATGGGTGTGACCATTGGTCAAAACCCACCTCCTTTGACCACTATAAATACAATTTGACCTCCAGCATTTGGACAATTTGGATAATCAACACATCTATTGTTCCTCTGTTCACCCGAGCGAGATAAAGAAGACTTTTGAAGTTTGACCGAGATTTTGAAGCTCTGTTTGGCCATAGTTTTTGAAGATCTATTTGACCACAATTTGACCAAGTTTCTGAGATTTGTTTGACTGAGTTTTTGAGGTTTGTTTGAGCTACATTGACTGAGTTGTTCTAAGGTCTGTTTGACTGCCTGAGTTTGACTTTGTACGTGTGTGTCGCACTGTTTGACTGTTTGACTACTATCATTTTGGTCTAGGTTGACCAAGTTTTACTTGAAAATATTAGACTGTACTTTTGTTGAACTGAACAGTTTCTCCTAGAAAAGATTGTTGGGTTTTCTCCCGAGTTTGAGTTTCCCAGGGAAAAATTTTGGTGTCTATCGTGCATGCCTATTCTACTGTGATCTTTATTGTTCCTACTGCATTTACAGTTGAATTTTCTCACTGTAATTGCTTAATGATAGTCTAGAATATGCTAAAGTAATATCACATATCATTAGAAGTAATTATTAGTAGCAGAAAATTGTGTTTGTTTGATTAGCACTAGAAAATCAACATGGTATCAGAGCTTTGGTGAAAGGCCATTGAGATCACCCCTTGAAGGCACTCGTTGACCACTCATGTGTCAACTACCCTATAGCAGAGTACATTTCAGAGCAATCAATTTTTCCAGATTTCATCATCATCAATCCAAATTTTGCAACCCCTATGGGCCATTATGTAAAAATGATTCTAGTATGTTTATAAATCCATGTAACACACCTAGGTAAGCATAAAATTTTTGCTAGAAAGTTTCACTCTAGAGAGTTTTTTTTCCTTAGCTAATTATTTGTGTTTCCCAAACATTAAATAATTGGTTAAGGTTTTCTCTCAAACATACCCCAAATCTAGAGTGAGGCTTGATGGTGAAGTTTTAAGCGAGTCCTAGTGTATAGAGTCGATGTAAAATGCCATACTAGGTCATCTCTAAAGTCTTGCAGAATTTGGTTGTCAAAGTGTCTAATTTTAATTATTAAAATTTCCCACTAGTCGGGATTTTAATAATTATTTTGATGTAAATTGTAAAATGTAATGTCTATAGATGTTCTAGGGGGTATGAGTAATTAAACTTACACCTTAACCCCTAAACTTTCTATCTAGACACACTTTGAGGATGGAAAAATATGTTTAAACCCCTCTAGAGTCATTATTTTTATTTTCCGGCAATAAATGGCAAAATAATTAGCCATAAAATGGTCAGAAAATTAAATGAGAGAGAGAGAGAGAACCAAAAAAAAAAATTCTCTACAAGTGAAAAAAAGGATGTGCACTTTCCAATAAAGGAATCTCCATAAATTAGGCAAAGAAAAATCCCAGAAAAAATCGTTGGGCCAAAAAAAAGAATTTAGTCAAAGGAAAATCGATTTTTTTGGTCCAAGGTGGTTAAATTGAAGGAGAAAATTTTCGAGGAAAAATATTTTTTCGGTTGAGATCAACTTCATCTCCAAGGAAATCAATTTTTTCCTCCGAATCAAGGAACAAGATTATTTTGACATAGATCAAGCTCTCAACTAGCTGTTTCTTCCTGGGATCAAGTCAAATTTGTGCAACTCACTAGACCTAGCTATTTTCACTTGCAGAGGTATCTATATCTCTCATTTTTTCTATAAATTGAGCTCAACGCTCCTCACTGTAACACATTGTAAACGAACTCTTTGCTAAGGAAGCTCCACATTTTTTTGAGTAATATAACGTAAGTCTTTGGGGGAAAGCTATGGTGTTTTTCTTCAGCCTTTTATGTTAATATCATTATGATCTATTGTGCTTAAATATTCTTATGTTAATATCATTATGATTGGGAAAACACTCTCGATTGGGCAGATCTAGTGTTTCGAAAATGTGTTATCTTATTTGATCAGATCGTGGGCACTTGGAGACATTCTTTCGAAAATGTGTTATCTTATTTGATCAGATCTGATGGAGTTCTTTCGAAAATGTGTTATCTTATTTGATCAGATCGTGGGCACTTCCTTTCGAAAATGTGTTATCTTATTTGATCAGATCGTGGGCACTTGGAGACATTCTTTCGAAAATGTGTTATCTTATTTGATCAGATCGTGGGCACTTGGAGACATTCTTGTTTGAATCAACCAACTACTCAAGACATAAGAGCTAAGAACCCATAGCGGGATTTCTCAAAGACTTATCATTCAGAACTTTGAGGAGGTTTTCTTGCCATTTGCTCCAGAAAATCTATTTATCTTCAAATTTTTCTTATTCTAAAATGCTTTACTGAATAGATCTGCCCATATAGAGCTATCATTTACTAATTGAGGACGGGAGTTGTACTCATGTTCCTTCAATTTAGTTCTTGTAAATGGATTGTGTATAGATCTGACCCTTATAATATAATTTTGTTTATCTTATATTTTATTGGAATTTTCTTTTTGTTCATCTTGTATTTTATTGGACTTTTATTTTATTTTCTTTTGCAGATCTGAAGCGCTAAGGCAGGGGTTTAGATTGGGATTTCATAAGAATATTTGTTTGCAGGTGGAGGATTTGAATTTCAAGAGAAAATCAAAATTTATTTGAGGCCAAATCCTCTCATCTGGCTAGACGGCTGGGGTTTCTGGCTAGCTCCAAATTTTTTGTAGTCCGTCTACTACTTTGAACCTCTTTAGCAGGCCGCAAGCATGATTAAGGCTTCAAATTCGAATTTACAAAGTTTGCAAATTTTTCTTAAGCATTCTCTCAAAAAATTCTTAACGGATCTAATTTGGTGTTTCACATTGCGCAGATCTAAGGTATTTCCTTGTAGTGAAACGACTATTGAAATTTAAAAACAAGAACAAAAAAACTAGCTGTATAAAATTTAGTTGGAGAAATTTTTGTGGTAGCCGTCAAGATATTGGGCACAGTTTCTCTGAGCCGCAAGCTTTGGGAAGCTTGATTTATTCTTCTTGTTAAAAAGACTAACCCTTGCATATTTTGCAGAGAACACCGATCTTTATTGAAAGGGTTTTCATCAAAATTTTGACAAAGAATTCATTAGTTGAAGGCTTAAATTAATTTCTAAATTTTGCAGGCCGTACGCCTTTCCTTGAAGCAAAAGAATTTCTTTGGGCCGAGAGCTAAGGAGGCCATAAAATTGCTTTATTGCAGAGCTTGGACGTTTTATGAAATCATAACAATTTTTTAAGAGCCAAGCCCTTTGAGGTTTAAATCAAAAGGTCACAAAATTTTGAAATTTTTGATCTATCTTGGCTTGGCCGTAAGCCTTTTGGTGGCTCCCTTTTCTTCCTGACCGTGAGCATCTAGAGTTTTCTGTTCAGCTTTGGCAGGACTGTCTGCATTTTAAAGCCATTTCCTTGGTGGCAAAGCAGTAATCCTGGAGCGGAAATACATTTCAAAGGGTTTAATTTTTTAGATCTACTATATACGGCCTGGGGAAATTTCTGATATATTTGATTTCTTCCCTTTGCCGTCAGCTTGGAAGAGTCCCTCATTTCCTCCTATACGGATATCGTCTCTCTCCTTGGACGCATAGCTTTTTGGAATGAAAAATATTTTTGAGGGATTTGAAAGAAGTTCATCTTCTTCTGGGAGAAATTCATTTTGAATTATTGTAAAACCTTTGTATTTTATCTCATTAATATTTTTGAGCAGAGGGGTATTCTAAGTTACCAGGACCCAGATGCGGATCCGGATCCGTCATATTTTTAAAAGCCCGGACACGGCAGGGAAACCGCAGGTTTATATAGTATATAAATATTTTCCATGGTAGGGAAAACTCTACAATATTTATGGTCCAACCTCTATTGACATGATATGAAGACCTCAACGTGTGGCTACATCATTATGCGGAGAGAAAGTTGACCACCTAAAAATAACTTTTAAAAGCCCGGACACGGCAGGGAAACCGCAGGTTTATATAGTATATAAATATTTTCCATGGTAGGGAAAACTCTACAATATTTATGGTCCAACCTCTATTGACACGATATGAAGACCTCAACGTGTGGCTACATCATTATGCGGAGAGAAAGTTGACCACCTAAAAATAACTTGTAAGTTGTGTGTAGTTTGTAATAAAGTTGACTTCCAAACTTGCAAGTTGCCTCTAAACCTTGAATCATTAATATGTTTACATACTTTCAAAAATTTTATAGATTGTAAAAATACAAAATTTTAAATGTACAACTTATATAATATTTAATATTAAACAATCTCAAATGTATAACTTTGTATAAATTTAATATATATTTTAAAATATGATATAATAAATAATATTATTTAATTTTATAAATATATAATTTTAATAATTTTATTTATTAAAAACACATAAATTATAATATAAGTAATGAGTTAATTTAAATTATAAATTTGAATGGTGTAAATATAAATATAAAAATAACTTTAAAATATAATAAAGTTTACTTAATATATATATATAATGCGGGTTTATGCGAGCAACGTTCAAAATTGAACCCTTCCTAGCCCTTCTTTTGGTCAGTGGCCCTTCCTAGAAGGGCTAAAAAAAATTACATTTCTAAAAAAATTTAAAACATCAAAATTACTAGTCAATTACAAAGGTTAGATTAAATTTCTATATTTCAAAACAAGAGAAATATTGTTAATAACTTGTCAATAATTTTTTTAAGTTTACGAGAATTTCGAGTCTAGACCAGCCCATAAATCATTTTGACTAGTGATAATTTCGTAGATGAGACTAGTCAAATTCCAAATGACCTCATACAATTTAATAGTTATGTCATGATTTGGGGACATTTCCCTGAGGGCCCCAACTTACACCAACATGATGTAACGTGCAAGAATAAGACATGCAACAATTATGGTAATATTACACCTAACACAGGGTTGCAGAGCACATTGAATACCCCTTGAACAACTTTGCGCATGCTCTCGCTCCTCCCTGATTATCCTTTAGCACTCTTTTCCTTCATCCATTTTTTCTATTTTCATTTGAATTGCAACCCATCATCTACAAAAAGAAAGTTACCGTTCGAAGCTAGACTAAGATATTCTTCATTACCCTCCTCATATCTTCATTAGCATTTGGTTTTTCATTATATGGATTCTTTAATGCAACATTCCTTGAAATAATAGCAGCCTTTGTGGTCACACTATGTATCTTAGGCACCATAGAATCCACACCCCAAAAAATCAATGTTGTCGCTAGATACCCTAAATGCAACTGCTTGCCATCCTTCCATCCCAGGGATAGGTGTTGGAGTTGTTTTCTACATTGTTAATGGTGGAAATTTTTATTCTCATAATTATATGAATCTACCAACTATGAAAAGAATATCTATCATATACTGAGGGTATTGGACTCCAAAACTATACCGCTCTCATTCAAACTCTTGTTTGTTTTGCTTTGTTGCTTAAATCCATATGGACTTATTGTCCAAGTACCATTTTTCATGAAGCGTTTGTTCTCTGTCATAAAGCTATAGGTTTCCTTGAATGTAACAAAACACAATTCAACAAAGCAATGAATACCTATCAAGAAAACTATAGTCAAATCCTATGGCATCTTGCTAAGGTTGAATTTTTTCTATTTGAATCTTGCTAAGGGATTTTTAATTTATGTATTTAGTTATTCTATTATTTTTATTTATTTAATAGGTGTAAATCTTGAAAAATGTCTCATATTAGTAGTTCTAAGAAAGATAAAAAGAAGTTGTCAATTATTGAATCATTTGGCCTTGCACAACATTCTAATCAACCACATAATATTCAAAATGAAGTTGATTCTCATCTACATGAATATGATGATTCAAATAGCGTAGAGCTTGTTGAAAGAGAAAAACCATCAAAGAAACACAAAATAATATTCAAATCTAAATGAAATACAAGATTTCCATGGGCTTATGTTGTAAAATATTGTAATGGTAATGAAAGGATAAAATGTTCTTGATGTGTTAAATTTAAAAGTGAGATTTCATTTGCAAAAGAGGGAACTACCACTCTTCAAGTTAGTGGTCTGAGTGGCCATGTAAAATCAAAAACTCAATTTTTTTTACAACTTTTGGAGGGAAAAGGCAAACAAAGCAATATATCAATCACTAAACATGTAGAACTAACGGTAGATGCTGAGAAGGAGCGAATTATATCAGTGATTAAAACCATGTATTTTGTTGCTATATATGATTTATCTTTAGAAATGTATAGGTCAATATGTGACTTGAATAGGTATAAATTCACTCCACGTGCTTCTAACAAATGAATATTCTGCATACACAAATACCGCACTAAGAAAAGAGTTTCTTCAAATTGCTAAAGAGTTGTATTGTAACAGACTAAAAGAGGAGATTTTACATAGCCCATTTTACTCAATTTTAGTTGATGAAAGCACTAACCAAATTATGGAACACCAATTGATTCTATATATTACATATTTGACGAATGGAGGAAGAGTTCAATGTTTAACAAAGTTATATGTTTGGTTCAAATAAATGATGGAATAGCTCAATGTATGTATGATCTAAATGGATTTATGTTTGATGAAGTTTGTTGGTTTTGGTTCAGATGGTGCATCTTCTATGAGGGGTATTCATGGAGGCTTATCTTCTAAGCTTTGTATGCTCCTCATTTATTAGTTATCCATTGCATAGCTCATAGGGAAGCATTAACAACTAATGAGCCTTCATCTCATTTTCCAAAGTTGCAATATATTAACAAATTTGGAAACAAAGTTTATTCATGTCTTGGGAAATCAACTAAAATACATGGAAAATTGAGAGAGCTAATGTATAGATTTCAAATCACTAAGTTAGCGGTCTTACAAATTCTTCAAATTTGGAGACTCTCTAGAGGAAAGGTCATGGAAAAACATGTTAAACCACTGCATTCTTTGTTAAAGGATTGGGAGTTGGGCGAGAAAAAATGTATGAGTTGGCAACAATATTGCAAATACAATTTTGCATTCATCTACTTGCGAACATGCTCATTGAATTAAGTAAGTTGAATCAAAATTATGAAGAGGATCATTTTGATATTACATCTATTGGCACCACTTAAGATGTTTCTATTAGCATGCTGAGTAAACAATTTTTGGGAAGCTTTTTAGGTGTAGATGCAATGCACATGTCTTCTTTTTTAGTTAAAGCATAAAGAGGAACCCTTGAATTTGTAGATAGCATAGGTATGGTACATTTACATCTATTGAAGTTCGAAAGCTTTCCAAAGATGAAAAGATCGGGGCTACTAGATGATTGTCTTCTTCTAGGAAAAACATTTGTTGTAAAGGTGATTAAATCTTTAGATAGGAGATTCATAGATTTACATGTGTTTAATGTAGTTAAGTTTTTCACTTCTCAACAATATTATGAAGAAGTGAATGATATACACTGTCCAACAAAAAGATAGTTGAAATTTTTATGTGAAAAAATTAATCTCGGGAATCATCTTTTGTGGAGATTTCTAGATGTTTCAGTGAAATGGATTAATTTATTTGTACTATTTGTAAATCAAACCCTAAAAAGAATATTTATGACATGAGACCTATGTAGAGATGAACCTGAATGATTTGAAGGATTTCCATATTTGATGCGATTATGGCAAGCTATTCTTGTTATCCCAACAACCACATCAGTGTGAAAGAGGTTTTTGAAAATTAAACAAGATTAAAAATGATGATAGATAAAGACTTTCATTGGAGACACTAGATATGTTAATGTTTCTATCTCTAAGTGCACCTCATGCTCTAAATGAGGTAGACTAGAATGCTACTTATAATGTATGGAAATAAATGAAAACAAGAAAGTCATTTCCACTAGGAAAATAGATTTATATTTTCAATTATGTAAGTCCAAATACTTTTGAAGATCATTGAATGAATAGAAGAAACATATGTTTACCTTTTTTTAATGAAATTTGAGATTTTTTTTTTGCTTATTTACTAGTTATATTGAGATTTTATAGTGTTTGAATGAAGCTATTCTTTAAATTTTTAAGATTTTAAAGATTTAAAAAGACACTATTTCATTTTGGAATTTTTTTTATGCGCAGTTTATTTAATATATATTTTTCACTACAAGTGCATTTTTTTTATAGCCTTTCATCCTTGAAGGGTTAGATGAGTATATGTCCTTCCAAATAAGATTAAGAGTAGACCTTCAAATTTGATCACTGCATAAAAACACCTAAAGGATCGGTTGCGCTGCTGCAACCCTAGCCGCGCCATCTAAATCGACCCATCCTCGCGTGATCTTCCCCATGGAGCTTGGAGGTGGCCCTACGGCCCCTCCTCCCTTACCTCCGGAACTCGAAGCATTCAAAGCTCTAGTAGCAGCTGCAAGGAATCGCCAGCGCTCAGGTCCGCAGCAAAAGTTTGTTAAAAAACTGGACAACATCCCCACGGTGACCTTGCCTGTGGAGGAAACATGCAAAGCAGCACTGAAACTCGCAAAAAGAGGCCTCATTGGCCAGTTTACCGGACTGTGGCCGTCCCCGAGAGCAGTGGAAGAATGGATCAAAAGGAACTAGTTACCACTGGTCAACGAAGGAATAAAGACTCATTTTGTAGGCAAAGGGTTCTTCGTCTTCGTGTTTGATAATGCAGAGGACAAAAGCCTGATCTTCAGAAATGGGCCATACTTCATGGGCCCTCAAGGCCTCTACTTGAACAAATGGTCTCTAGATTTCGACCCAGCGCAAGATGTGCCCAAGGCTGTTCCTGTCTAGGTGCGCCTCCCGCACCTTCCCCTTCATTGCTGGAGCTAGAACTCACTTCAATCCATCGGCAACGCCCTAAGGAAATACATAGATCAAGCTCCGAGGAAGGACCAATTCCCCTGCGCTCGGATCTGTGTGGAGGTTGACCTAGAAATCGGGCTACCGGAAGCAATAAAGTTATCGGTGGTAGATTGGACACACATCCAGGAGCTCGACTACAAACAGCTGCCCTTCAAGTGTCGACATTGTCACGAGTACGGGCACTTCGCAAGACATTGTAAAAAGAGAAACAAGGAGGCATCAGAGAAGGAAAAGGGAGAACAATGGAAACAGGCAAAGAAACCAACAAGCAGCAAACAAAACAACAAAAACAAGGCTAAAGAGTTAGAGAATAAAGTAGGTAATGGAAGTGCACGCAATCAAAACAACGGAAGCAGAGACACAAGCAGCATTGAGGGGGACAAAAACCCCTTTGAAATTCTTACGCCACCTTCAAATCCTCCAGAGGCAGAGAGAGAAGATCCACCTCAGCTGGAGAATAACGACACCATAGACCCAGGTAATAACCCAATCCCTGCCTCAAGCAATATTTCCTCCCCCTCTTATGCAGATATAATCAAACAAAAGAAGAAAACCACAAAGAACAAGGGCTCATCAGATGATGAGAACTTTGAAAGGCCAACAAAAAAGGTTGGAAGAAGAACAAACAGGGAAACTAGAGAAGAGGATTCAGAAAGACAAAAAACCCTCGGCAGCCAAGCTACCATAGAAATGAAAATTGGGAGGAATACCAGGCCAAGGGCCCCCAAGGGAGGAGGGCCTGCCCCTATAAGTGGTAAATGATACAGCTAACCTCTTGGAACTGCAGGGTTTGGGGAATCCCGCAAAAGCAGAAGCCATAAAAGATCTTTTGAAAATGGAACCCACAGACATCCTCATGCTCCAAGAAACAAAAGTAGAAGGGGAAGTCCCTCTAAGCACCAGTAACACCAAATGGAAATTCAACTCTGGAAAGGTTGTGAGTGCAAGAGGCACTGCTGGAGGAATAGGAACATTCTGGGCAAAAAACTCCTTCTCCCTTGAAAGATCATTCGAAACCCAGCATTGGATATTTACTGAACTGCGACACACAGCAAGCAATCTCAGCTTAGCCTTGTTTAATATGTATGTTCCTGTTCACTACGAGGAAAAGAGAGAGTGCTGGAAAAAACTCTCGGAGTTTCTAGATCATAACAATCCCAGGAACATAATTATAGGAGGTGACCTGAATATAATTCTTGATCCCAAACAGAAGAGAGGAGGGACTTACTCAAGAGACCCTTTTCTTACCATAGTAGAGAACATAATTTTACAAAGGGACTTAGTAGACTTCAAGCCAGTTAAAGGAAAATACACATGGACCAACAATGAAACAGGAGAAAACCATATTGCAGCAAGACTGGAGAGATTCCTCATCAGCAGCTCTATAATGATGGGAAAAAGAATAGTCACCAATAAGATCCTTCCAAAGCTCAGCTCGAATCAAAAACCTATCCTCCTCTGCTTGAAAGATGAAGAGGATCTTGGCCCTCTCCCCTTTCGCTTCAGTCCCCTCTGGGCGGAAAGAGAAGGATTCTTTGAAACAGTCCAATCAGCATGGAGTACAGAAGTCTCAAGTTCCCCAAGCTATGTGTGAGAGCAAAAAATAAAAAATACAAAGAAGGCCCTTAAAGAGTGGATAAAGAAACCTATGAAAACTCCCACCAGTCAGAGGAAAGAGGTTGTCACCCAGCTAGAAGAAATACAATTTGATATGGAAGAGAAAGTCATCCATTCTATGGACTTAGACCAAGAAAAAATTGCACAAAGGAAGACATACTGCTCCTTCAGAAGCGAGGAAGAGTACTGGCGCCTAAAGTCCCGCAGCCTGTGGCTTAAAACTGGGGACAAAAACACCACAT
The DNA here is from genome assembly GCA_000404065.3 of Pinus taeda. Classification (NCBI taxonomy): domain Eukaryota; kingdom Viridiplantae; phylum Streptophyta; class Pinopsida; order Pinales; family Pinaceae; genus Pinus; species Pinus taeda. Next base: position 451,861 of record APFE031495299.1, read on the forward strand.
ACTTTCATAGACAGTATAGGGCTCGACTCAACCGAAACCATATAGCATAAATCACCTTATCTAATGGACAGGTATGCAAAGGATTCGCCCAAACCAAGGATGCTGTTGTGAAACACTTCCAAACTCTACTTACAGCAGAAAAAGAGGGGAGTGAGGAAGATTCACAAGAGTTCCTCGATAATATTCCAAAGCTAATCAGTGCAGAGGATAATAATAACCTCATGAGCTCAGTAACGAAAGAAGAAGTATCCAACACAGTTTGGTCTATGGAGCCTGACAAAGCGCCAGGACCCGACGAATTTTCAATCCATTTCTACAAGATCTGCTAAGCATTAATCAAACCAGACCTCCTCAGAATGATACGTCGATTCATGAGAAAGGCAAGGATCGGGGGCGGAATCAACTCTACCTTTCTTGCATTAATTCCCAAGGAGACAAATCCTGGATCTTTGGACAGGTACAGACCGATCTCACTATGCAATGTGTCCTACAAGATAGTGGCCAAACTTCTAGCGAGCAGAATCAAGCCTCTCTTGCAAAAGCTCATTTCTCCAGCCCAAGGGGGATTTGTCAAAGGAAGACACATTCTGGACAATGTTATCCAAGTCCAAGAAGCTTTACACTCGAGTCATTCACGCAAAGAACAAGGTATGCTTATAAAACTGGATATGTGCAATGCTTTTGATAGAGTTAATCGCTCCTTTTTGTACAGGGTCCTTGCAGCCTTTGGTTTCAATCAAGAGTTTATAAATCTAATCAAAGCATGTCTAGAAAAGATCTGGATAGCCCCAATGGTGAACAGCAGACTAGCAGATTTCTTCTTAGCCACTAGGGGGCTGAGGCAAGGCTGTCCCTTGTCACCATTTCTATACATACTGATGGCCGACTCTTTGAGCAGAAAATTAACTTTGGAAAAACAAAAGGGCAACCTTCCTGGGATCAGGATTGTGAAAGAAATCGACCCAATAAACCACGCGTTGTTTGCGGATGACTCACTGTTGCTAGGGGGTGCATCTCCACGAATTGCGAACTCCTTCAAAATTATACTCAAAAAGTTCTGCAGCACCTCTGGAGCGTTAATCAGTGAAAAGAAAAGTGTTGTCTATGGGTGGAACGCAGAACAGCAGACTATCAACAGAATTGCCAGCGACCTGTGCTTCAATGGACACGCAGAGTGGGACAAATTTAAATACTTAGGCCTCCCAATAACAATGGGATCCAACAGGAATCAACTGTGGGAAGAGGTGATCTCTAAATTCAAGAAAAAGATCGCAGGATGGGGAGGTTGTTGGCTTACCTCAGGAGGCAAGCTCACACTAATTAAATCGGTTCTCTCAGCACTACCAACGTTCCAGGCCTCCTTAATGCTAGCTTCAAAGCAAAGCTCAGACCAGATCTCCAGCCTTATGCGAAACTTCCTGTGGAATGGAGGGTGAGGAAATGACAATAGATTTCATCTAATAAATTGGGAAACAGCGAAAAGACCAATGGAGGAAGGTGGCCTTCAAATACGAGACCCTCTTCTTGCAAATGTAGTGTTGGGATGCAAATTACTGTGGCAATTGTTTGATGAGCCTAGCCACCCTGTCAGTCAGATATTAAAACACAAATATCTCAAACAACAGTCAATCAAAACCTTCATTCCGGAAAAAGCCCCTAAAGGAACGCAAGCCTGGAGGTTATGCAGCAAAGGTATCGATTTCTTCAAAACTCACTTATACAAAATTCCTGGGAACGGCAAAAACACCCTGTTATGGAAAGACAGAGTCATGGGCCACCCTCCTCTCAATGAAAACAGTGAAACCGCAAAGATAAGAGTATGGCTACAATCAAAAGGAATCCGTAAGATTGAAGACATAGCTGGTTGGGATAACAGAGGTGAATGGCATTGCTAGAATTTCCCCAAGGCACCAGCGCATCTCACCCTGCAGTTACACGCACTTAAAAAGGCGATTACAGACTTCGCTCCAGTTCATAGAGATGAAGAAGACACCTGGGGATGGGGGAAGACGGGTGTGTATACAACGAGGCAAGGATACCTGCAAATGCAAAGCAAAAAGAATTCGCCTCATCCGAAAGAAGTATGGAAGCAGGTTTGGGACGATTTTAGCATCCCTAAGATCAATTTCTTCTTTTGGACTTTGTTCCATAACAAAATCTTGACCGGAGAAAACTTGTGCAAGAGTAATATAGCAGGCCCCCACTGATGTGTTCTATGCAAAAATGCTCTGGAAACCTCAGACCATTTGTTTATTAACTGTGAGTATGCCAAGAAGGCTTGGACTATCTATCTGACCGGATTAAACGTAAGACCCACAGCACACTGTACGATTACAAATATGTTCATCACTTGGAAAGCCAGTTACCCTCATAATATTGCTAGCAAATCTCTATGGTACAAGGTATGGATAGCTGCTCCAAAATACATATGCTAGAAGCTTTGGCTTGCCCGGAACGAAATCATCTTCAATCAAAATGAAATATCAGCAGAAAAAGAAGTAGAACAGGCAAAGAAACTCCTTCTAGAAACCCTGAATTATTCTTCAACCAAAGATGACAACTCTCTTCGAACAGAGGAAAGGGCCTAGCTGGACGGTTTCACATTCATCACCAGACCCTCAACAATCACTCGGCCAATCCACAAGGAAATATGGCAGATCCGAGAACCCGAGGATAGATTTCAGAAGTGGTGGAAATCTCAGGGCAAGTGCACAATCTTCTTTGACGGCGCCTCTAAAGGCAATCCAGGCACATCAGGAGCAGGAGGGGTAATCTACTATCCGAGTGGAGAAAGAGAAGATTTCAGCAGGGGATTAGGAACGAAAACCAACAATCAGGCAGAAGTTCTCGGTCTCTTAAAAGCCTCCCAATTAGCCAGAACAAAAAATCAAAGAGAAATCCTGATTTTTGGGGACTCAGAATTACTGATAAAGGCATTAATAAGAAAGAAATGGTTAAAGGACCCTTCGTTAAATAAACAACTCTCAAGAGTGAACAAAATTCTGGAGGACTTCTCCTCGGTGCAAACATTTCATATTCTCAGAGATTTAAACAAGGAGGTGGACAAATTGGCAAATACAGGTTGCACTCAACAAAGTGGAATGATCAGCATAAACGTAGGTGCTTTGAAAATGGCAATCATCCCTTAACTGGGAGAGGAGCTTTTGTAAATTCAAGAATTGTAATTTGGTTGATTAGGCTCTGCCCAACCTGGATTTCTCAATAAAACACAACCGTTTCAGTTAAAAAAAAAAAAAAAAAAAAAAAAAAAAAAAAAAATCGATCACTGCATGCGAGATGCCTAAAACAAATGGGAGAGTTCACGAGCAATGAAACAACGCAGTGGACTTAATATAGGCGTCTTAACCAGCTCGTTCTGAACAAAGAGATCCATCCTGGTACAACTGGTACCGATCAAGATAAGTTTGATGATCGAAATCGAGAGGCTATTATGCTTCTCAAACTTTCTGTGACTGATGATCAGTTACCGCAGATTCCTTCCGGCAAAACAGCTGCTGAAATTTGGCAACATCTGAAGGAATTGCACGAGACATCCGACAAGAGCAGAGCTTTCTTTCTCAAGAATCAGTTGTTCTCCATCATGATGGACGAATATATGTCTTTACAGGAACATCTTAACAAGATTAAAGACATTCGAGATCAACTTGAAGCCATTGGTCGGACCATGGAGGAAGAAGATATGGTAGTCATCACTCTGAAAAGTTTCCTCTACTCTTCGGCCTAAATGGTGGACTAAAACCATTGGTGATATCCGGGATAATGAGCTCCTTAAAGGTAGAACTTCTAGACATAAGAGAAAACAGCAGCCTACAGTAAATTCTGCTCTTATGGCTAACTTGCATAGTATTTTTGAGCCTCAACCCTATTCAAAGGCTAAGGGTACACCTGAGTGGGAACAGGCTATGGAAGTTGAATTCCAGAGTCTTTAGAAGAATCACACTTGGACCCTTTCTGATCTTCCTGCAGGGAAAAAGCCCATTAGCTGCAAATGGGTATATAAAGTGAAATACGAAGCAGACGGAACCCTAGACAAGTATAGAGCTCGCCTTGTTACTCGAGGGTTCCCACAAAAGGAAGGCGTTGACTATGAGGAGACCTTTGCTCCTACAGCCAAGATGAGTACCATACGGCTTGTCCTTGCCTTAACAGCGCAGTTCAATTGGAAAGTCCATCAGATGGATGTAAAGAGTGCTATTCTGAAAGGTGACTTACAAGAAGAATTCTACATGACGTAGCGTCCAGGATTCAAGGTTGCCGATCAAGAACAGAAAGTCTGTAGATTAGTCAAAGCACTTTATGGTCTGAAACAAGCTCCTCGGGCTTGGTACATAAAAATTGATCAGTATCTCACAGATCATGGTTTTCAGCATAGTCCATCTGATGCAAACCTGTATATCAAGCATACTGGTGATGATATTCTGTTTGTGGTTGTCTATGTGGATGACCTTATCATTACTAGCAGCTCAACACATTTGATCCATGGGATCAAACAGGATTTGTGCAGCACTTTTGATATGATAGATTTAGGACTTCTTCATTCCAAATATGCCAGAAATCTTGTGGATAGATTCAGAATGCAAGATTGCAAACCTGCCACGACTCCTATGGAACCAGGGCTCAAACTTTCAACACAATCATCCTCACCCCTTGTGGATGAAACTTTATTCAGGCAATTAGTGGGCAGCCTCATCTACCTTATTGCCACTAGACCTGACATCAGTTTTGCAGTGAGCTACATTTCCCGCTTCATGTCAGCTCCTAAGGCTAATCATTGGATAGCAGTGAAGCGTGTGCTGCGTTATGTGCGTGGCACTCCTGATTATGGACTTCTATACACTCGAAGTTCCGATCCTATACTCAGTGGTTACACAGATTTTGACTGGGCTGGTTCAGTTGATGATCGTAAATCTACAACTAGGTATGAGTTTAGTCTAGGATCTGGTGCTATCACCTGGACTAGTGAGAAGCAGCAGGCAGTAGCTCTCTCCTCAACAGAAGCAGAGTATCAGGAAGCAGTTAAGGCATCTTGTGAGGCAGTTTGGCTTCGACGTATGCTTGCGGATATGCATGTTTTCCAAACAAGTCCTACTCCCTTGTTCTATGATAATCAGGGAGTGCTCAAACTTGCCAAGAATCCAGTCTTTCATGAACGAACAAAGCATGTAGAAACCCATTGTCACTACATTCACCAACTTGTTGAAGACGGATCCATTCAGTTGCAATATGTTCCCACAACAGAGCAGCCTGCCAACATCTTCACTAAGCCTCTTGGTCCTGATAAGTTTGTAAAATTCAGAGGGTCTATTAGTGTTGTAAATAGATTGAGCATTAAGGGAGGGTATTAGAATAATGCTATTTAGTGTTTAATGCTCATTCTTAGTTTCTATTTTTATCGTTTTAGCAGTTTCTTAGAACAAATCGGTTGTTTCTATTTCCTAATAGAAACTTGATGTTTCTATTTCTGTAAATATCTTTGTATTACTTATTGAGCTTCATTTGCTCATGTAAATCAATTCAATACATTCATTGATTAGCATTTACATTCCATCTCCTTCGCATTTCACTTTAGATTTAGGCTTGCATCCTTAAAATTTACCTCCAAGCTTAAGCTTGGTTAATAGAAAGTTTAGGACAACCTTCTCCACCACTCAAACACACTTGAGACACTTGAGTTGCTAGAAGCCCTAGGTAGGCATCGTTAATGAGACCATAGCCTCCTTCCCCAACAGTTCTTCCAACGACCTTGTTTTAAGACAAGTTTTGACAATTGAGGAGAAGGCATTCACCCTTAGTTTAGGCATATAATTAAAATTAACCAAGACTTAACATCTCACATATGTTAGTCTTGCATTCGTTCATCTAGCATTCTCCTTCAATTGGTTATTCATAATTGAAATTGTGGGCTAACTATTTCCTTGCAAGCTTTTCCTTGTACTTGTCAATTTTGTGTTCATTACCTTTGAATATCATATCATCTTTACTTGAGGTACAAGTTTCATTTTCTTGCAAGTTGTATTTCTAATCTTGAAACATTGCTTATCTTATAAATTATAATACTTGCAAAAAAATGAAATATTTCAAGTTATAAGGCATTTGTCTATCATCATGAAGGAAATGTAACTAGGTTCGGTCTTCATAAATGTACTTTTGATAAATATTTATTCAAGAAAAGAAATATTATTTTTATAATATATGTCAATGAGTTTCTTGCTCATTGAAGTAGGTCAAGCACATGTTTAAGTGCTTCTAGGAAGTCAAAAGTCAATGTATTTATGTAAGACCCATGTTACACTATGTATAAGGTCAAAGCAATACCTCAAAGACAAGTGTGAGTCCTCTCCATGCAGCAACGTCCTCCAAAAGAAGCAAAATGATGAGAATAATGAAGATATGGTCAAGTCGGCCTAAAGAAAGAATGTCAGCCTAGAGGAGGGAAATCCTCTATATATAGAGGTTGTCCACTCCCTCATATAGTCAACGAAGCAAGCTCTGAAATCAGCAAAGAGATAAGCCGAGAAAAGGAAGGAGAAGCAAGTCTAAAGGGTCCCCAAAAGTGTAGCGAAGGAAGGAGGAAGCTCAACGAAGGTAGAGGATTGTTTCTAGGGCTAGAAATAGTCACACATGCGAAGAGGAGGAGGGTAGATTGCGGGTGCAACAGCAGTAGTATCACAGTTCAAGTTTCGTTGGTGTTTGGGCTAGTTACTAGGCCTATAAGGCCTCTCAAGTCAAGCACAGCAGTCTCTCTCTCTAGCAAAGGTGAAAGGACGCTAATTCTCTAAGGGTATTGTCCACATGTGCGAGAAACTAGGGCAACAGAACATTATTACAGTCATACCTCAAGAAGGATCTCGTTTGGTCAACAAAAGAAGAAGTCTACTTGAGTAAAGGATAGAAGAAGAACATCTCTTCTAGAAGGCTCACTCAAGGAAGGTCTATCTCTAGACAAGCAAAAGAGAAGGAGGACGAAATGTTGGAGAGAAAAGTGTCGGAAGGAGGAAGTCTATGTGCCAAGAACAAAGTGCAGAATAGAGGAAGGACTTGACTTGTGCTTGGAAGACATCCTAGTCGAGGGTCTAGGGTGTTGAAGGAAGTGTAACTAGGTTCGGTCTTCATAGATGTACTTTTGATATTTGTACTTATTGAAGAAAAGAAATATTATTTTTTATAATATATGTCAATGAGTTTATTGCTCATTGAAGTAGGCCTAGCACATGTCAAAGTGCTATAGGAGAGTCAAATAGTCAAGAGAAGATACTTAAGGCCTTAAGGGCATGTTACACTACGTATAAATATACTAAAGTCAAAGGGAAACCTCCAAGCAAAGTCAAGTCTAATCCTATGTAATGACATCTTCAAGCATGCTACACCACCATGGAAAATGTGTGAAGTCTGCTCAGCAAATCAGCCACCAAACTACCCTCCAAGTCAGAGTACAAACAACCCTCAAAGTCGGCCTGCTAACAGTCAATCAAGTCATCCTAAATGGACGGGCAGTCCTCTATTTATAGAGGTTGTCCACTCCAATTAGAACGCACTACATCACTCTGAAATCAATGCAGAAAAGTGACAAAGAAAAGGACAAGGAAGAGGCCTTCTTCTAGGGAAGCGAAGGAAGAGGGAAAAGAAGCCAAGGTGAAGGGATTGTTTTCTAGGGTTATCACATCCACACATGCGAGAAAAGAAGGGCCTGCCTGTGGCCATTACAGCAGGAAAACTTCAGTGACATATCTCTATGTTTTGGGCTAGCAAACAAGGTCTATAAGGCCTCCCAATCCAGCGAAGAGGAAGGGCACTCAAGCGAAGAAGGAAAGAGGCTACAACAACAAATAAACAGTGACAAATGCGAGAATTTAGGGCTGCTGGACAGTCACATCTAGTCTGCACCTACACTTTGAAGAAGAAGCTCATTTGGTTAAGAAGGTGAAGGAATCATCATATGGAAGGGTTCTCATCAAAGGCTTGTCCTCTAGAGAAAGTGTAACAAGGTTTACTAACAAGTTGAAGGAAGAACGAAGTGCTGGAAGTAGGAGGACAAAGTGTCAGGAAACAAGTGTTGGAGGAAGTGTCGGGAGAAGTGCCAAGGTATATGGTGTAGAAAGAAGTGGAGACTTGACTTGTGGTTGGAGGATCTCTTAGTCAGAGGTCTAGGGTTTGGCATTGATCAATAGAAGCTTCAATAAGAGAAATTCACTAAAGGGTTTTTCTCTCAAAAGAAGAGAGGTTTTGGCCCTCGCAAAGAGCCAACATATTATGTTATTGTTTTATGTTTTGGTAGTAGTTTGATGAAGTACACTGTTGGACACCTAATCCTAAAAGGTTAGCGTGGAAGCCGAATGGACAAAGCAGTCCAAGAGACCTTGGGATGTGAATCCCAACAGTCACCAAATGTACTATAAATGTATATCAGATTGTTAATAAAAATACAATGCATGCTTTATCTTTCGATCTGTGTCTCGTTAACCATGTCTGTTTAACATGGTATCAGAGCCATGATGAGTGGCCTGTTTTCCCTGAGCAACTAATCTGAGTTACCTTGAATAGTGCTGGCCCAGTCTTCATTACCTGAAGAACGCCTGCCTGCCTTCCTGAAGCTGCATACCTAATTTCTGAAGGAAACGCCTGGCCTGCACACTGCTGAGGAAATGGTAAATCTGGAAACACTGCTGATTTGCTGAGTGAAACGCACGCTGCTGACAAAATGGTAAAGCTGGAAACACTGCTGAGTTGCTGAGTGAAACGCACGCTGCCTGACAAACGCTTGAAGGAAATAAAACGCCTGTTGACAAGGAACGCCTGAAGAGCACAGGTCCCCTGGTATCATCGAAATTCCAAGTGATCTTATTTGGCCACGGATTTTTATGCTCGTAAATTAATCATGGAATAAAACAGGATGTGTCTGGTTGAATCTAGTAGAGTTTCAAATCTTGTCCTTTCGTCATTTAAATATTCGAAAACGTTGAAAGTCCCATTTTACGGTTGAATTTACTGGTTCCCTGCTACCGTATGGCACATCGTTGATCGAATTCCCCATGTGAAATAAATTATGGCTCACCAAACGAGTCATCTACTTACAGTTAGTGTGGATATGAAATGTATGATGGAAGCCCTATGAAATCTAAAGCTGTGGAAGCCCTATGAAATCGTCTGCATCCAATCAAACACTTTTGCTCGGCCTTTACAGCCTCACTACGCTAAGCCTATCGAAGCCTTGGAGATAGCCAGGCAGCAAGCAGTCTGCAAAATTCCGTTTTTTGGGCTGTGATCCCATGTGGGTTCCAATTCTCCTCCACGGGCAGTGATTCTCCCTCATGGCAGTGTTGAGCTCCCTCAGACTTGCTCTCTCACAATCACAATCACGCCTGGAGTCCCATCAGAAAATCTATCTTCATGACGCGGTGGAGAAGAACATTAATAGTCCTGTGCTTTTGAGTCTATTATTATGGTGTTGCGTCAACATTTACTTGGAATACTCCTGAATGGTCTGCGGCCAGGATCAGAAGAGCGAACCTTTAAAGCCATCTTAATCATTCGTTGAGGGTTTTCTTTTCATTGGTAATGTTTGAGCAGTCATACAACGTTTTGAGTTTAATTCAGCCGTATGGAGCATTATTGGATTTATTATGAGAAGGGCTTTGCACTTGTGCGTTTTCTCTTTCAAGATTGGTGTATGAAGAATGTTACTGGTGACCTTGAGGAATTCTTCATAGATTCAACGGTTGGATCTTCCAAACAACTACAAAGTTCTGAAGCCTGTGAACAATTGGAGCAGCACCTAAATGGTCATAAATCACATCCTCTGCCGTAGATTTTCTGTGTACATAAAGAATCAACTTGTGTGCCTACAAACTTGAATCAATATTCAATAATCAAAAGGACCTTAAATCCCGTGTCTTGCTACAGCACTAAGAAATACACTAACCTGGCTCGAACCATCAAACTACCTATAGAAGATTCAGAGAAGACTTATATGATGGTTTATTAATGAATGTGCTTCTGTCTGACTAAGTGCTTAGAGTCTACCTGTCGTAGTTGTTAGAATAATACAGTTGCACTTAAAGATTGCAATTCATATTGTTGAAGGACGTACTAGGGTTTGAACTGTGCACCAATCCCGATGTCAATATATAGTGAACATTGATATGATGGGAATCTTGCTTATGATTTTTTCTATCTAGTATATGGTTGATATCAGCATCGATATATACTGTGATAGTGTGACTATGCTCTGCATTCTGACAGCCTATGCAGTACTCCATATCCCATAGATTATGAAATTTGGTTAAAAAAAAGGTTAAGCAGAGCACTGCCTGGCAATGGTCATGGAAAGATGATTGACTATAGTGCTGCTTCAGTGAGGAGTGATGATGTAGTGGAATCATCAGGGACCTCTGCAGCATCTTTGGCCTGAAGCAATACATAATTTTAATTTATTATTGATTAGCTGTAACTGTGTTGGATCCTACAGCTCGACTTTAAAGACAAGTTTGTGGCATATATCATGCATTTGGAAATATTTGCTCCATGTATCTAAACTGGTTTTGTTCTTGTAGGAATTGCATGTTTTCAGGCCATTTTCCCATTTTTTATTTAAAACAGTTTGATACCAAGGCTTAATCCCGAGGAAGAATTCATTGGTCAGCGATGCTATTGAATCATTTATTCGTGCTGATGATGCTACACAGTTCCAGAAGCTAGAATTTCCTTTCATTGATATTGTATTCACAAACTGCCTCTGCCCACACCAAATCCAACGAGAAGAAAAGTTTTACTGGTAAACTTTAAAGTATATAAGAATCGTCATTCTCAGATTTTTCTTGCATTAAACAACAGTATATGAAGGTATATTGAGAGCCTACATACTTGAAGATTTTTGAAGACAAAGTGGTATACAAATCAATTTTTGCAGTGATATTATTGTGAAATGGATAGAATGGGTATTGTATTAGAATTATTGAATACTCTAATACACTCTACCATGGAC
>APFE031495299.1:469531-493487 GCA_000404065.3 Pinus taeda
AAGTTAGGACTTAGAAATATCTAAGATATTACTTCTTGTAATGGTTAAACTTAGCTTACAAGTACCTGTACAACTTTGGTGATCAATGATGATAAATGCTATTGAATTTCAATTTAAAAACTTGAAGTTGAAACTTTAAGATTGAATGTGATGAATCATGATTCATGAGACTCAATATGTTGCAGTTGTAATATGTGTAAAATTACTATCTTGTGGACATGGTTGATGACGATTATAATTTTTAGATGATTGATGTGATATGGTTCAATGATCAATCTATGTTTTTTTATGTTTTTTATGTCTAATTCATCATTCTACATGTTTTTGTTGACATATATGTATCAAAAATTAAAAAATATAAAAAATATATATTTTTTTTAAAAATCGCTCCCGGATTCGCTCCCAAACCGGGAGCTTCTGAAAATGGTCGCTCCCGCTCCCGCTTCCGCTCCCGCTCCCCGCTTCCGCTCCCGCTCCCAAGTAACATAGACAGCGATAGGGAGCGAGCACTCCTTGACCGCTCCTCTTCGCTCCGGGAGTGATCTTTTAAGAGGGGGGCAGTCAGGGAGCGATCGCTCTCATCGGCGCCGAAAAAAAGTCACGTGGCGGAGAGGGAGGTGACAGTTGGCGGATGGAGAGGAAGAGGAAAGGGAGGGAAGGGAAGCGGGGAAAAGGTTAAAAAGGCCCTCTCCCCTCCCATTATTTACCCATTTGTCAAGTTGGAAAGAGTGAGAGTTTTGGCGCTTGGAGAGAGCAAAAGGGAGGAGCATGTAAGGGAGATTGGAGCTTGGGATTGAAGGCCAAAAAGGTATGATCTACACTCTAATCTAGCATTTTTGTTTTTTATATGTTCATTGCTAAACCCAAGAGAAAAATAAATAAATAAATAAATCTCCATTTCCCATTCTCATTCCTACATTTTTTTGCAGACTCAAAACTTCAAACATCATGGCTATTATGGCTTGGCATTTTCTTGTTGTTGGTTCCTTTTTTGGTTATTATGGTGATGGAGTAGAAGAAGGAGGGTTGATCATGATGAAGAAGAGGATGAAGAAGTGAGTTATAGTGGATTTGATGAAAACCCTAGAGAGAAGTACCTTGGTGAGGAGGAAGAGAGTGGATGCGATGAGGCCCTAAAAACTAAACAAGACCAAACCCCATTGTGAAAATATGTTACTAGGTCTGAAGAAAGGAAAGGGGGTGGAACCACTAAATTTACATGCAATCATTGGAACAACATTTACACAGGTTCATACACCCGTCCAAAAGACACCTCTGTGGGGAAAGTCCATGGGATGGAGATAAACCAATAGGAATCAAAGCTTGTGTAAGTTTGTCAGCAACAGAAAGAGCCAAATACATAAGGGAAGAGGAAGAATCCCAATATAAATCTAAAAAATCAAAGGGTTTCTTTGAACATAGCTCACAATCACATGCACAAAGAACTCCATCATTATCCTCCCATGGCGGTGGATATGGAGGCATAGGAACAAACATCTCTTTAAGGCATAGAACCATATCATATTTCCTTGACGAAGGGTGTAAGAATGATGTGGATTCAAAAATTTACCGGTTTCTCTATGCATGTGGGATACCATTCAATGTTCTTTGCTCACCTTATTGGCATGAAATGGTTTCTGCCATAAATGATGCCCTCAAAGGATACAAGAGCCTTGGGTATGACAAGGCTAGAACTGTTGAACTTGATCATGAAAAAGCAAAAATATCACATTCATTGAGTAAAATGACAAATTCTTGGAATGAACATGGGGTGTCCATTATATCTGGTGGATGGACAAATGTAAAAGGCAAACCATTGAAAAGTGTTCTTGCTATATTTATTAGTGGTGCCATCTTCCTTTCAGCATATGATTACTCACAGAAGTTCAAGACCGACATCAACACTGCAGAACCAGTACTTGAAACAAGTGAACGTATTGGGCCATACAATGTCATCCAAGTCATCACTGATAATGTTGCTATCTGTAAGGCAGCAAGAGCAATTATTGAGGATAAATATCCCAACATATTTTGATCTGGGTGTTTGGTTCACACAGTGAACCTTTTGATGCGTGATATTATTAAGAACAAAAACCAACAATACAAATGGATTGGTGATTTGAATAAGAGAGGCAAACAAATGATAAAAATTATTGCAAATCATAGCAATACCCATGGGCTTTTCCACAGTCACTCAAGATTGGCGTTATTGAAGATTGTAAAGACTAAGTTTGCTAGCCATAAACCTCACCTTCAGGTGCCTTTTGAAGGTAAGAGAGTCATTAGCTAGAATGGTATCAAGTCAACACTGGCAAGTATTAAAGGACAGGGCTACAGATGTAAGCTAACAAGCAAGGTTTTGAACAGGTGGAGGAGACTGCTATTGATGGCCTGTTTTGGGCACGTGTGAGGGAAGTATTGCAATTCACCAAAAACCATTTATAGCATGATTTGTTTTCAGATACAGATAAATCTGTGATTGGGGAGGTGTATGAGCAAATGGATACCATGTTGGGGAAAATAAAAGATATTGTTAAGGAAAATGATCCCAACTTGTATACAATGATTCACAATTGTGTGTGTACACCATAGAATAAACTTAATGTTCCACTACATGCCTTGGTGTATATCCTTATGCCAAAATACTACTCTCCATCTTGGTTGGGAAAACCTGCACCTGGGGGTGGGGCTAGGGCCAAACCCCATATAGATTCAGAGGTACAAGAGGGATATATGAAAAGAATTAGACAAGCTAGTCCCTGATAGGGAGGAGTGCGCTAATCTGCGTCTTGAATTAGGAAGATACTTCAGTTGCACTATTTTGTTTGGTTCTTTGCATGCAATGGAAGATAGAGACAGATTTGATGCTCTCACATGGTGGGAAGCATATGGCAGCATGGGACTTTTGCCAAAATTGGCAAAAAAAGTCCTCTCATAGGTTGTAAATACTTCTTCCACAAAGAGGTGTTGGAGCACCTACAGCTTCATACATAATGTGAGAAGAAACAGACTCAATGAAAACAGGGCAAAAAGCTTGGTTTATGAGCACTACAACTTGAGGTTGTTAAATCATTATTGTGATCGAGCTTATGAGGATTCAATATATAAAATTTGGAACAACCACCCAGAGAACGATAATTTGGAGGATGGCACTATACATCTTGAAGAATTGGAAGTAGAACTTTTGACCGAAATTGGATCATTATATTTTTTTCATCCATCCCAATGCATTTGGAGTGAGAAAAGTGGGGGAATCAGTGCACGGGACCATTTTTACCGACGGGACCCAGTTGGCGAAACGGGGTGTGAAACCTTATGGGAACGTTTTGAGGCATCAAACGACGTTCTTTGGGGGTAAAATTGTCTCACTTAAGCGCAACACCATTTCATGTTGTTCTACATACATAAATCTTTCCAATGGCACAAGAATCGCATCAATCAGAGTCCGTATGCAAAAGTTATGCCACTCAGAGTTGAGCTTCCTGTTTTCATACCTATAGTTCGGGAGGATGCCGCATCAGCCCCCATTATTCATGGAAAAGGGGCTAGCCACATGTTTGTGATGTAGAAGACTCTAGAAAAATCTATTTTGTAACTCTAGTTAAGATTTGATGTAGTCAAACTTAACCACTAGTAAGCTATCGCGCTGTGTTATAATCGGGCCACTAGGAGGAAGAGGCATTCCATTCTTTCAAGAGCATTTGTTCCATAGATGAACAAAGATAGCCAGGAGAGATAGGAGGTCAAGCACACATAGAGCATTTGTGCACTGTAGCAGTCCATGGGCCACAGGCATTACTTCTTTGTATCTGCAGCCATATTTCGAGACAGAGAAAGAGAGCAAAGCGGTCTCACCTTCCAGCTGGGTTTTCTCCCGAAGGGGTTTCCCAAAGAGCATATCTTGTGTCTTATATGTGTGTGAGATTATTTTGTCATTCTCTTATTTTCTACATAATTTACTTTTATATGCATGCACTAATTACAACAGGATCTACAGATCTAGAAATTAAACAAAACTGTAATAGTGTAGAATCTTAGATTTTTAATATAATATTGTCAGATCTGTTGTAACGAACTATCCAATGGAATATCCACGGCAGTTTACAGATCAACTTTTGAGAGTTGATGATGAAGCAACAACAACCATGCCACCCCCACCATCCAGTAGCAGTGCCAGGTGCTCGAGTTCCAACTATTGTTCCTTTGTTGTCACCGTCGTCGATCTACATCCTCACGTGGAGGGCATGTGCTTTTTGGTTCTGGTCATGCCACTATGCGGGAGGAGACTCCTAGAAGACCACTAGTACCACGACCTACTAAGAAATTAGACATTTCTCGTGGAAGCAAAAGGAAGCTGTAGATAACATATTTACTTGTATTTTCTAGTTTCTAGTAGTTTTTATAACTGTTGACTCTTTCATATTTATTATTATATTTTTTGTAAACAAAATATGACAATTTAAGTTTGAAATTTGAAGTTGGCAATTATAACTCATTGGCAATAAATTATGAATATGATGCTTCGTGAAAGTTGAAAGTTATTTCATTTCATTTCATTTCACGTTAGATATCCTTTGTTGTAATGGTTACACTTAGCTTACAAGTACAACTTTGGTGATCAATGATGATAAATGTTATATATTGAATTTTGAAATTTGAAAGCTTGAAACTTTAAGATTGATGAATCATTAGACTCAATATGTTGTATGTTACTAACTTGTGGATGTGGTTGATTAAGATTATAACTTTTAGATGATTGATGTTATATGGTTCAATCTATGTTTTTGTGTTTTTTATATCTAATTCATCATTCTGCATGCTTTTGTTGACATATATGCATCAAAATAATATATATATATATGATATAAAATTTGCTCCCCGATTCGCTCCCAAACTGGGAGCTTCTGAAAATGTCACTCTCGCTCCTGCTCCCAAGTAACCTTGGGCTGGAAGGTGCAACAAATTTTAGGGCTTGGAGGACTAGAATGGATCTCATTCTTAAAGAAAATGATGTCATGGAATATGTGGAAGGCAAGATTACTGAACCTTAGAATAATGAGGGAAAGGCCAAGCACAAGAAGATGGAAACTAAGACCAAGAGGATTCTTGTTGAACCCATCAGATACCATTTGATTCCATTTGTTTTTGGGCTGAAGATTTCAAAGAAAATACATGATGCCCTAATAGGGTTGTATGCAACGAACAACATTAGTCAGTAGATGGCTTTGAGGAATCGACTTCGTGATATTTAGAAGTCTGGATCAAATATTTTGGCTTCCTAATTAGTGAGGATCTCTCTATTGAGAGATCAGCTCAAGGCCATTGGAGAAAATATTGATGAATCAGAACTTGTGACTATGACCCTTAATGGATTTCCGGATTCATGGGATTCATTTGTATCAAGCATTTGTGGTAGATTAGGCATTCCAAAGTTTGATCAGTTATGGGCTTCCTATACCCAAGAGGAGTCTAGGCTAGTATCAAAAAGGAAGATTCAAAGACCTCAAGATGGTGAGTCCCAAGCATTTGCAAACCCGGTCAAAATTTCATCAACAAGCCTCAGAAATTCATCCCTCTGCTTCATAATTTCATCTTTCTTTGCTCTCAGAAGTTCTTGGTCCTGTTGCTTAGATGTGCCCAAAAAATTGTCCTTCATTAACCTCAAATTTTGTCCTCAGAACTCATCCTTCTTGTGATCAATTAGGCCTCAAATGATCTAAATTGGATGCTCAAAAGTAGAGGACAAATTGCTCTATTTATAATGAACAATAGAGCCCAAGTGGTGCGAATTTAGGGGTGATCCAACATGAGTTAAAGGAGGAGACGACCTATCATTTTTGGAGACAGAAATTCATGATTTAAAAATTCAAATTTCATTTCTTTTAAAGCTGACTTGAAGCCAATTTATTTTCCAATTTTGGAGGGCTAATACACATTATGAAGACCGACAAAAGCTACAAAACTCCAACACTCCCTCTTAGCTAGGGAGGTATTCATAATAATGACTTCCACAGATGTTCTCTTGAATTAAAAAAAATTACATTCCAAGAAAAGTTTGAATGAGTCCATCCACCACATCTTCAATACCAAAACCATGTGGGAAGCATCTTGCATCAGCATCAAGCGCAATCTCAACCCACCAAACAAACCCCATGGCAATAAGGTCAGAATGCCATTGAACGAGGGAGCATTTTTATGTTATTCATGAGGCCAATCTCTCCAACCATGAATAATTGTTTCCCAGTCAAACTCCATGACCTATGAGAGTAATCAAAGTCAATCTCCCCAACCATAACCAATGGTCTCCTGGTCAAACTCCATGACCTAAAGGCGTAATCAAGATCAATCTCTCCAACCATAATAATGATCTCTCGGTCAAACCCCATGACCTAAGAGAGTACTCAGGGTCAAGCTCCCCGACCATAAACAATGGTCCCTCAATCAAACTCCATGACCTAAGGGAGGAATCCCAATCTCAAAGTCAATCTTCCTGACCATATGGTCTCCCAGTCAAACTCCATGACCTAAGGGATGAATCGTGATCTCAAATTCAATAGATTCAACATCCCTAACCATAACCAATGGTCTCCTGGTCAAACCCCATGACCTAAGGGAGTACTCCAGGCCTTAATACTCATAGAGGCAATCCATGCTTGATGCTTATAGAGCCAATCTCCTAGCCAAACTCCATGGAAATAAGGTCAAACCCCACGACCAATGGAACTATCCAGGCTCATGGATGCTACAACATCAATACTTCCTTTCACCAAGGAAGGCATTCTCAATTTCTCCAAGCTTGTCCTAGAAGTACACCAACCTCATCCAGGGATAGAGATTTTAACCAACTCGACCATAGAACTAAATAGGAGCCTCACTACTTCTTTTGTACCATGCACTATAACCTTTCAGCATGGTCGTTTCCTGCACTTGATCAAACAAACTGCAATATATATTTAATCTGAATTCGTTATATCTAGCAATTGTACTTTATCATATGAAACATATCTCAATCAATAGTATTGTTACCACACAATCTAGCAGGGCCCTAAGGAAGGAAAAACCTAAGGGACAACTACTAGACTAAGTGACAACAATGGGACAATGACCCATTGTCACCTCAGTCAAAGTCCCTTGTTCTTTATGGGTTTTCATCGATCGAAGGAGTCTTGGTAGGAAGGGAATCACTAAGAATGAATAATCAATGATTTGGTATGACATGATTCCACAAAGCCCATTCAAGGAGAGACACAACAATGGCTCAATGCTTCTAATAAGCTAAACGCTCTCCAAGAAAGACTTGAGATCAAGACATAGAGTTTGAGATTTGTGATGATAATAGGTATTCCTAGGGTCAAGACTCTATGTGATGGGGTAAGACCTCTCAAAGAAGCTTTATGTGATTTCTCAACACTTCCAAGAGGCTTTTCGCTCCCTTTGAGAGACCTAGGAAATACTTGTGCTAGACCTAGGGTTTTATGAAGAACCGTGGGAAGAAAAACTTCCAAGGTCCTCACTAAGTCGAGGCAAGGGAGAAGAAAGGGTTTCTTATGATTTATTCCAACGAATACTATACTCGTACAACCCTCAAAGAAGGCGCCAATGTGAGAGAGAAAGACCTAGGTTTTCCTTCTTGGGGTAGCACCTAGGGAAAGATATTTTATGGATGAAATTTGGGCAGATGCCCATCAAACTTGGAGCATAGGTAGCCTAGACCCTGAGCTTGATGTTTGGAGAAATAGGAATTTGATCACCAAAATCCTTGGACTAGTGCCTAGTCCTTTGGGATATGGAATCCTAGATGCTTTTAAATTGGCCAAAATCATCCTTAAGGAGGGTAAAGGTTAATGCCCTAGCTACCAACCTTCAACATTACCCACTCAAAATTTATGGAGTTTTGTGGAAGAAAGACCAAACTTCATCCATTAGGAACATTAATCATTTGTCATCTAATGTGTAACATATGCAATTGAGAACCAAATAGTTTTCCAAAATGATATTCAACAAATTAGGGCACAAGGGTATTAACCTAGTTACAACAATTCCATACATTAGACATTATTCCAAGAATATATTCAACAAGCAGCACTTACAAGATCACAATATGATATATCCATCCTCAAATCATGAGATAGCTCCAAAGAAGATAGAAAATTTCAGCTCCAAATGTCAAAATGCATCAAAGAAGCCTCCAATAGCTCTAAAGAAAAAGTGTTGATTCTTTTACAAAAGAAGAACCCAATTGATGATGATGATTTCTCACAAATGAGATTGAGTTTTATTTATATGAACCTCACTAAGTCAAATTAGCTTAATTAGCCCCCAAAACATTAAAATAATGGGAAAGAAACAAACCTTGGTCAAAAGTCGATCAAGTAGCTTTCATAAATTAATGTTAGTCGAATTGATGATGTCACACTGATGCAGGGTCATTGGAGGGCCACATGGAGTCTCTTTGTGCCAAAACGTGAGAGAGGGCTCTATAAATCTCGAACAAGGGGATGGCCCCTCGATCTCCACGCAAGTCATCATGTGGGCCCCAAAGCGGGTTTGGGGTACAAATGTTGGTCTCATGGGTCTCCAAATGATAGAATAACCTGTATAATGCTCAAAATGAGAGCTCTGATGATGGTGCTACCCTTCCATGTCTCAAGGGTGAGACAAACCTCCTCTGGGCCTTGGATCAATTGCCATAATATGCTAAGTCGGCCACGGCACACTAGTCCAAGTGCATCATCTTGCGAATAATGTGGGGCAATGAACATACTACTATGGGTGTTGAAGGTGCCCATGGCATGAAATGATGCTCTAACACATGTATCCCATGGCTCTCAATGCATTAGAGGAAATTTGATTTTAAAAGGTTAACATTGAATTTCCATGTCATAATATGTAATCCAATCAAAATCCCTTAAAATTCAAAAGAGATACAGGTGTGACTAGGCAATGGAAAATTTTTTATTAATATAATTTACCTATCTTAAGCATGAGTGGTCCCCAAGTGACCCAAAACTACATTAAATATTAAAAATAAAATAATATCTTATTCTATAAAATTTATAGTATCGATAATATTTTTAATGATGTGTAACTAATTTGAATTTGAATTTACCTTTTTAATTTAAATTTTCTTAAATTTGTGTAAACAAATTAATTTACATATAAAATTATATATACTATTATGTTGAAAAGAGTGCATTTATTTGGTTAATTTAAATTTTAAATTCACTTTTTTAATTTAAATTTTATTAAATCTTGTGTTAAATCAATTTAAATATACTATATATCTTATTTAATTTAATGCGTCTAACTAATTTAAATTTTAAATTTTATTTTTTTAATTTAATTAGGTACTTAAATTTAAAATTATTTTTTAATTTAATTTTATTAAATCTTGTGTTAATAAATAATTTTAAAGATAAATTATTATATATTGTTTTTTTGATAAATGTCACATTTATTTAGGTAATTTTGATGAAAGTAAAATAATAAAAATGATATATTAAAAAATTGTCTACATGGCATTATTTTATTAATTTCTTAATTTTTTCTTAGATGGTTATTTTTGAGTTAAAATTTCCTCTAATGCATCCCCTAGGAGTGTTAATATGATCATTTGGTGGGCTTGGGCCCTAGTTAAGTTGCCTAGGCCATGATGAAACCACCTACCAATGACATATAAGATCCAATGTGCTTCCTCACCATCATGTACAATAATTCATTAGTCCATCTACGTGAACCAAGCTTGTTAATCAAGGACACATTGAAACTTCATAATGGGTTTCCCTTCCAAACTTGGGGCTTTAAGCTTGTAATAGTTACCTCCTTAGGTAGGAGTGGCTAACAAACAACCCTATTGAGTGTTCCTTCAATTGATAGGAGTCACGTGAATATTGATGAGATGTATGGGGACACAGGGGTCTCAAAGCTAGATGCCATGGGTTCAACGATGGTAATGATGAGGGATGTCCACATATTTGGGTGTAAAGATGTAGGAGGGAGCAATCATGGATACATGAGTTACTATGGCCTTTGTTTTTCTACCCTTCATTATTTGCCTTTTGCCTTTTTATGATTTTTCTTTGTATTACTACTTAGGGCTTGAAATAAAAGCATGCTGTGAGAGATATGTAACAAATATTACCCCCTTAAGGTGGGACAATTCATCGCCCACCAAGGGTTGGGACATGCATGGGTTCCTTAGTGATGTGTGAGGCACTCAAGGGCCCTAGGAACCTGGGTGATGGCCATGATGATGGGGTAGAGCTCATGTTTGGCTTTTGCCCATGTGTTATATTGAATGTCTCAACCAGCTTTTGCATCTTATGTTCTTTTCTTTTGTTTCTTGCTTGTGGCCATGATATGCTTTTAACGTTCTTTTCGCTGCATCAACCTCTGGGGCAATAGTGCTAGGCTCAACCCAGACATGTGAACAAGGGGAGGGGCATACCAATGCCTTGTGGACCCAGTGGTCATGTGGAACCAGAGAGGGAAGATGATAAAATAGGGTTTGTAATGCGCGAAAGGGAGTGAAAAATGTGAAATGGGAAAACAAGAACACGCTACCAAAATCGAGGTTTCCCAAGTAGTGCCTCTCTTGAAGCCATAAGCCAATAGGAGAGATCCCACGAGACTAGGATTGAGAATTAACCCCCTATTTAAGGTGAGGAAACAAAATTATAGTCAAAACCCTTCCTTTTTCCAAATCACCCAATCATCCATGCCCAATATGCATAAGGAAAAACAAGCATAAGCACCTAATTGCACAATGAAAAACATACTTTTAGGGTCGGATTGCCCACCTTCAAAGATATGCTCTCAACAAGTGGACAAGGGGACATATGACTAATTCAGGGAGTAGAGATCAAATGGCACAATAAATCAGCGACACTGGTGGCTATCAGGGGTTGTTGGCTGTTGGATGAAGAGAACTCTAGGAGAAAAATTCTCCTATGGGGTCACCCACTTTTGGTGGGTAACAAGTACCATACTAGTACTTCAACACATGTTGTACCACATGCCATGCCTCAACCATAAACTAATCAACTTGAATTCATCATCACAACTACTTTTCAAACAAAGTCGTCCTTCTTGTGATCCAAATTAGGCCTTAGATGATCCGAATAGGATGCTCAAACGTGGAGGACAAATGGATCTATTTATAGTGACAATAGAGCCCAATTGGTGTGACTTTAGGGGTGAGCCGACATGAGTTAAAGGAGGAGCCGGCCTATCATTTTTGGAGGCAGAAATTCATATTTTAAAACTCAAATTTCATTTCATTTAAATCTGACTTGAAGCCAATATATATTTGCCAATTTGGAGGGCTAATACACATTATGAAGAACAAACAAAGCTACAAAACTCCAACAAAGTAGAGTTGTAGGGTTACCCTAGACATGAAAGTTAGTAATAAGCAAAATGATTGTACCTTATATGAAGAAGTGTTAATTTTAGGTATGTTCTATGCTTAGAGCAATTTATTTTAATTTTCACAGTTAGCTCAATATCTTTTCCAGATTAGCAATCACATCAACGTTAGAGTAAACTGCATATAGAACATAAACATAAATCGCAGAAGACAAAAGCCAAGACAAGAGGACACAAGATGTGGCGCTAGCCAGGGACAAACCCCAATGTGGGGAAACCCTTGATCAATTCTTCTTATATGTTCTTCAATAGTTCAGCAGAGAGAGAGATAGTACATTTACAATAGAAGTCAACACGTTGACTTATCTAGATAAAAGCATAAATCATCTCTAAGAAGATGATACATGAGATCACTTGAAGACATGCTGCTTCAACTGATTCTCCAAGGTGACTCCACCTATCATTGTGCTGCATTTCGTCATCATGCTGCACCTCACCGCGCTACACCATGTTGCACCCATCATCTCTATGCTGCATCTCATCATGCTTCATTAGTCATGACCGTACCCATCATTGTACTGCATTATGTGCCATTGTTGCACCATGTTGCCATACTGACCTATGTGTAGGTTGTACCTTGCTTGCTTGTTGTCCCTTGCTTGTTTGTTGTCCCTAGCATGCTTGTTGTCCTTAGCATGCTTGTTGCATGCTAGTTGTCCCTTGCATGCTAGCTGTAACATTGCATGCTTGGTGTATTTGTTGCTAAGTACCATAGAACTATCCCAATGTTAGTTAGTTGTCCCTTGCATGCTGCTCTCCTTCGGAGACAAATGCTCCAGTTGTTTCGGCAGTTCCTGGCAGTTTTGGCTGTTCCCAGCAATTCCGATAGTTCCCGGCAGTTCTGACAATTCCCGGCAGGTCTGACCGTTCCGGCAGTTCCGACTGTTCCCTGCAGTTCCCTGCAATTCCGGCAGTTCCGGCTGTTCCCGACTGTTCTTGATAGTTCCGACAGTTCCGAGAAGTTCTAACTTCTGCCCTCTGCGTCAGCTTTCCCGGTTGTTTCGGCAGTTCCGGCTTCTGCCCTCTGGATTAGGGTAGCGTTATCCCTTAGGATCTCTCCTACTAAAACCTAAAGACAAGTAGAGAGGAAAAGATCCCAAGTGTGTTGAAATGACTTGAAGGCCACCTCTATTTATACTAAAACGTTGAGCACAAGTGGGGTTTATTTGGTTGTTGGCCGACCTTGACGAATTGTCCCATAACACAAATAAATCATATCTCCATGAATACTTATCGGAATCAGATGATCTTTAGATCAATCCCACACCTCTCGATGAGAGGGATCCAAGAAAAATATCAGCGTCCATTAATAAGATGACCCACATGGAGTTTGACCCTAGTTGCCAATTTTAGCAAGAAGACCTACTACAAGTCTTTATACATACCTAGAGTTGCTTCTTTCACAAACCTTGTAGGGTTTCTTCTTCAACAAGGCTTCTTTCATGATACAAGTCTTTTGAAGACTCCCTCTGAATCTAGTTATTATCCTTATACTTACAAGCTTAGTCCTTCCAAGGAAAGGATAATAATCAAATAACAAAGATAAAGCTAAATATCTAAGAACACAGAAATAATACTTATCTTTTGTGAGAATATAGAAGCTTCTTCTTGAATGACTCCTTTCTTATATAAGAACAACGTTTATATATGTACTTGCAACATTTACTTAACAAGTACAACCAAAAGTATACAAGTACAATAGCATGACAATTATTTAGGGTTTCCATCACCTTTTAGAGAATGAATTCCTAGGGATTTTGAGTACAAAATCTAGACATCATTCAATTCCAATTTTTGCAAAGGATTGACATATATCTTGGACTACTTACAAACCTAGACATTATGAGATACGGTTTCTAAGAAAGAACAAACAAATCATGTTTTCATATATATACTATCTAGGTTTTAAGACCCTAGATATTAACAACTTTTAACACAATGGGAACTTGCCAACCTAAGCAACTAAACATTTCATGTTAGAATCTTAAAGAAACATCCTATACATACCTCAAGATTACATACCTTTGTCTTTGATGTTCCATTGCGCTTGTTGCTCTTTCTTGCAAACTGAAAACATATTGTTAGATGACAAAAACTAAAGAAGAATATCAATACTTACTTGAGTTTGATGAGGACTTCAAGTTGTTTCAAAATGCTAGATGCTTTCTCTTAACTATAGTAGAAGCTTCCAAGGTTCTAAGTCAACGATTTTCAAGATGATAGACTGCTTCTTTTTCTTGAGTTCAGGTTTGGTATATGGTCAATGTCTTCAATAATAGACTCGCACAAAATTCTTCTCTTGCTACCTTTGAGATATCTTTGGCCCTTTTATTTGTTCAAAAAACTTGCTCTATTACTTCTCCAAAGAACGCAATTATGATTCCTTTTTCAAAATGCCACAATTCTGCTACAAGATTTAGAAAATGATTATTATAGGTTTGTAATTTTTGTTCTTTGGGTCGGTTATTATGATACTGTGAAGACTCGGCCTTCCTTTATATATGCATAGATCTCCATTCTTTTCCACAGAGATCTTGGTTCCTTTCAGAGATTATGGCAGATATAGCTCTAAAGTAGGTTCTATCAATAGGTCTATACAACCTTTAATCAACCCACTATTGGTATATTCTAACTCTATACTTCATGCATAGAACTTTGCTTCTACCATTTTGAGATCTTAACCTAGTCAAGGCTCATATTTTAGCATTCTCAGATTTCTAACTAATACATCATGGCTCCCTTTATTCCTTTGATTTTCTAATTTAGGCCTGCAGCCTAACCACTGAGATTTTGTCTCATAGACAAGTCTGGAAATGATCTATTTTAATTCGGTCATTCTTGAGGGCTAGACATGAGACTTTTGTTAACCATAAGTGATCTTCTTCACTGCCTCTTATGCCACTGACCTTAGCTCTAAAACCATGTTGAGAAATCTTTAGGGCAACATAGTTAGGGTTTTTATTAAATTGATTTCTCTTTCTTTGACACTTTCTTGTGATGTCTCTTATTAATTCTTCTTTCCAATTATTGTAATCTTATCATCGAGACAAATGCCAAACAATGAAAACCACAAACACAACAAAGAAGACAAGATGTAGGCACTCAGCGAGGGCAAAACGGGAAAAACCCAAAAAATTATTCTTCTCTTCTTTAGAACCAAATCAAATGAGACAACCTAGACCTTTTAACCAAGACATAAACTTCCTCCATCCACCAAATCAGCCCTTAACACAAACTCTTCAAATCAAAACATAAAAAATCTTGGTTTCTTCCTTGCAACTCTTGAAATTTGGCTTGAACCTTCGGCCCCTGCATCTTGCCTTAGATCCTTCGCACGTGTGGCACAACAAAATAGATTTTTCAGTCTTCTTTGATTGATAAACTTTTCTTCCCTTTTTGCTTGAGTTGTCTCTTCTTCGCATCCCCTTCTTGACTTCTTTTGCGCTTCAAACTACAAATTGAGTTGTCTCTTGGATGATAATAACAATAGGTCGAGTGCTCCTTTTATTTATAGTTTTTACAAGGTGGACAAATCCCTTCATGAGGCCGACTAGGCAGTTGAAGGAGCCAACTAAGTGGAGGAGGGACAAGACACATTTTTATTACATAAATCCTTTTCTTTCTTGACACAAAAAGCCCAAGAAGGGTCTAGAATATAATGATAACGAAAAAGACTCGAGACACAAACCTAGAAGCCTTCAAAGGAGGTTTGACCTAGAAACAAAACATATAGAACATGAAACCCATGCTCCTTAAAAAATATATATTTTAGAATAATTTTCTTTTTCTTAATTTTTGAAAAATATATTACATCGTGACTTAAGTACAATTATGAAGACCGATACTAGTTAGATTTCTCAAAAAGCCCTAGGGCACAATGGAGCATTTTTCTCGATGTGATAGTTGACAATGAATTTCTAACAAAAATTGCAAAGGATCAAAGAGACAGAATGACACAAAGGCCAAAGGTCACATATTTGTTCAGTGATGCTCGTCCTCATTTGGGCAAGAGAAAATGCCTTAAATGAGGATGGGGTTAGTCCATTTCTACCATCAGCGTTATCAAGTAAATAGGACTTGTCATTAGGGTCCAAGTATACACACAGTTGTGATCCTACATTCAACCAAGGGAATGGTTTCTACACCATTTCTTTAAGTGAGCCATTGGATGGTGAGGTGACATAGGTAGTGGTGGACACTAGGTAGGATACCACATTATTCACTCATCAGTCAATAAATACTGTGGGAACAATGTTTGTTAGTTCCACATATAGAGGAGATGATATGGATGCTTCTTTACTTTGAGATTTGATGGATGACCAACCTCATTTAACAATGTTATTTATGACACCAAGGGAGACAAAGATGTTGACACCAAAGGTTGACATTGTAGTGTTGCATCACCCATTGGTGGGACGAGCAAAAACAATCTTATATAACATCAATTGCAGCAAGGACATTGATATTTTTCCCTTGCTGCTCAGTAGGGAAAGGGATCGACCCCATTTTGATGTGTCTCCTTACGACAAAAGGGAGGACATTGAGAATACATTGCAGAATGGTTTGACTATTCTATTTAATGAGATTATGGCATTGGAGGTTCCACCAAGTGAACAGTCTCATGGTATATTCAAGGACACTAACATTTTATTTAACACTAACATTGAAATTGTTTATTTGTTATTAGTATTGTTTTTTAAGTGCCACATGTCAGCTCCACATTTGGAAGGAATTACACATCTCCCTCATACTAGGCTGTAGACAACACCACTTGGAAAAATAGAAATAAAGTAAATTATGAAAATAGCTTTCATGTTGGTATAATAAGGTGTTGGCAAGAATAAGTATGAAAAGATTTGCTTTCAGATAAAAATGAAAACGAGTGCTCATACATTTGAAGATGTCACCAGGAACATCCTTGAATTGAACACGGATATCTGCTTTTCGCGAATTCAATGCCTTCCCCGCTTTGAGTATGAAAGGAACCCCTGTCATCAATCAATTAAAGCATGTTAGATCCAGAATAAAAAAAATTAAAAGAAACAATTTGAAAAACATTGGGAGATTTATTATCCAATCTGGTCGGAACATAGACATATTGCTTCAATATTCGATCACATCAAAATTCAAAAGCTAAAATGGGAACCAATGAACTAAGGAATTGCTAATCAGGAAATGTGTAATGCAACAGTAAAACAATCGACATAAACACCAAATCTTTTGACCAACAAAAGACCTACCATCCCAGCGTTCATTATCTATTCTCAAAACCACAGTTGCAAAAGTTGGAGTCTTGGAGTCTTTTGGAACTGTTGGATCTTCTGTATAGCCCTCATACTGTCCAAGAACTACATCTTCAGCTCTTATAGGTTGAACAGATTCAAGGACCTGAGTTTAGAATCACCACCTTGTTAAGCATTGCATATTACTCTTGAACAACACATATATATAAAAGTAGATAATCCTAAAAGAATTTGCACGCTTGCATGTATATTATTGTTGGGATTTTTTTAATTCTTTGGTTTTTCCGTAGTGCATGAAGTTCCTAAATTTAGTTAAAGTATAATCCATACATTAAACTAAAAGAACACCAGTGTCATAGCTTAAAAGCATTAAACTCAGCATATATAGAATAATTGCACAATAAATTTTCAGGACACAAAAGATGAGTACACCTTGACTTTCTCATCCCGAATGTGCTCAGGCTGAAGGGAAACTGGCTTCTCCATAGATATCAAACAAAGAATCTGTAGAATAAAAATAAGGAAAAATCAGGAAGGGCCCTCCAAACAGCATCATTAGTTCTCATGAACTGAAACTGGCCTTTATAAAAAATTTATCTTAATACCAAAAAACGGAACATAAGATACCATTAACGTGTTCTGCCACAGAGAAAAGCAAAGATCCTACCACATTTTGCATGAGTTGTACCACTTATTTTTTAAAGACAAATATCTCCCTTTAGGACATCTCAAAGTGTGTTTTGGAATGGAATTAAAATTAAGACATCAGATGTCCCGATGTTTCCCCGTAAAGTGGCTTAGGTTATGAACTTATGACAGATTTCTCTTACATATATATGACAGCTTTATTACAGATTCTTTACATAGTTATGTCACAGTTATAGGAGATTCATTTCAAGGAAGAATGTGTAAGACTTATTGTTAGTAGTTAAGTTTTTAACCACTAGATGCGGGAGGATGCACTAGTGAGAGTTATATATTCATACATGTGAGGTGTGTGAACACTTAGTGTTAGTGTGAAGGCCTGAGGAAAGCCATCATAGTCCTTTTAGGACAGAATTTATTATCTTATGCGTTAAAGAAAAGATAGTGCTTGCTCTTACAAAATTTCAGCTTGATGTCTGCTACATTCATGCTGTTGTTTGTGCAAAACAGATTTCATCTTTTGTAGGGCTGTTTTCATCTCTCAATATGTGGTGTTTGCACTTCTGATTTTTCAATACAGCACTCTTGTTTATGTGGATTTGAAGTTTTGATTTGTGCTTGTCTTTTTGCTTTAGTTGGAGGACAAATTCTCTGAGTGCATATTTATGTATCATGTGGATGTAAAATTAGAACGTGATATCAGAAATGAGCATATGAGATTCTCATATCCACATATGGAATGGACTACTACCTGTGAAAGTGTGTGTTTGAAGGATCTTAGTGTGTGATACCCAAAATACTAGATATAGGAGTGACCCGTGTTTATGATAAGCACCATGACCTGTGCGAGGTTGTTGGTGTGATGCCCATGTAGCTTTAGTTACAGCAGTGGTTCTTTTCACTAAAATAGGCATATAGAACCTATTATAGGCTTATTTCAGTGGCTTATCAGTTTGTTGAAGTGCATCCTAGCTTTACATGATGACTGCTCTCAGTCTTAGAAAGTGTGACCATCTAGAGTGTGCTTCCAACTTTGTATCTTAGAAGTGTCAACTGCACAATTTATTGGAGTAGATGGATCTTTGGGAGATTGTAGAAGGGACTATAACCTTCCAAATTAATGCTACTTTATTGGTCACAAACAAGAAAAGTGTTGCCAAAGCAAAGGGAATCCTGATGGATCCAACGGAGGACCATTTGATCCCTCACATTGTCGGGAAGTCAGCAACTGAATGTATGCAATATTGACCACTCTATGTCAAAGTGGGAATGCATTCCAGAAATTGTTTCTAAAGAATAAACTCACTCAAACACAGGAGAGACACAAATATTGTATCTAGTTACTTAAAGATTACCCAAATCAAAGATTGGCTTGCAACCATTAGGATGAAGGCTAAGAAAGATGAGTTGGTGCCTATTCCGTTGAATGGATTCTCAAAGCCTTGGGAATCCTCTGTGCAAAGTGTTTGTTACACCCTCTCTGAGAGGTAGCTAGAGGAGATCATTCTTCCATGATCTGTTGAGAAATCAATAGCCTTATGTATTAGGGTTGATTTCTCTGTCATGATAATTAATTGTGAATTTGTTGGCTTATATATTAAATTTACATTCCCTTCTTTTCATCAAGCTATTACCAAAATGCAAAAATCTGAAGATCACAGAGAACGAGAGACACAAGATATAGGCTCCAAGCCAGGGAAAAAAACCCACAAGGGGGAAAACCCAGAAAATCTCTTCTTATAGAATCAGATCAAAGTGAGAAATCCAAGACCCAAGACAAGAATTCAACCTTCAAGATGCCAAGTCAAGCCCTCCAAAATCATCATCTTAGTCTCAGGAAATAGCATCAATTTCAGTCACAGTAACTTCCATCAAACTCAGGCTTCAGCTCATATGCCACAGGAAACTTGTTCTTATCTCAGATCATTTGTCATAGAAAATTTGTATTTCTTCTAGACATTCTGCCACAAAAAAACTCGCATTTCTCTCAGATATTTTGTCACAAAAAAACTCGCTTTCTCTTCAGGTGTTCTGCCACAAAGACCTCACATTTCTTCAGATTAATAGCCCAGGAAACTCGCATGTCTTCACCATAGAATACCCTTTGAATTTTGCATATCTACACCTCAAAGCTTGTCACAGAAAAGAAGTGAATTGCTTGCCTTTTGATGGAGGGCGTATGCCAACATATAGTTGTTCTCATATGCGAAAAGACACATCTTTTGAGTGAGCCGACCTGTCATCCAGGTGGGCCAACTTGGTTTGTTGAGGTGAATTATCAAAATTACAATTTTTATAGAAATTATTTTTTCTTTTTCTTTACAAGAAGTCCAAATATGACTTTGACTCTGACTCAATAAATCCTAGAAGCATGAAGAACATGCTTAACTAATAATAATAATAATAAATTATTTTTCTTTCTTCCTTTTTCTTCTTTTTTCTTTTTACATAAAATACAAGATAATTATGAAGATTGAACCTAGTTACACTTTTGAATACTCCCTCTTAACTAGGGAGGTATTCATAATTGCACAACAAGATACAAGGATTCTCTCAAACTGAAATATTCACATAAGAAGAGTTCAGATTGATAAGCATCATCAAGCACCAACATCATAACCAGCATTGTCAATTACAAAATAGCAAGGCCTTGACTGACAAGCTCTAACTCTCCACTAGATTAGGGCACAATGTTGGGAGGCATACATTTGGACACCACCATCACCGCCTCTCAAGGCACATACCCCATCTAGATGCTTATCGGGTATGTCCTTACAAGACTATTCTTATCTTGGATTCCCAATCCTCAAAGAATATCAGTCCTCTTCGACTACTCTTATCTTGGATACCCTGCCCTATCCTTAAAGAGTATATGTCCTCGGGACTACTCCTATCTTGGATTCCCAATCCTCAAGAAGTATCAGTCCCAATGTCCATATGCTTATCTAATCCTCCGTTCTCCCTACTATTGCTTTCACTAGATTTACAGTTGTTAGTCCTGGCCTAGTGCATGACACATGGAGAATACAGTGTCCATCATCTCTCCCTCTCGACCAGGGAGGAGATCCTTATTCCCTCTCAACCTATGGAGACATAACCACAGGCTTCAACTTGTCTTATTCATTAGCTGCTTGTTTTTCCGTGGAGATCTTCATAGTAGCTTGTAGGGCTTCTAGATCTTTGCAGGGCTTCTCGGCTCCTAATAGCATTACATCATATTGAACTTCGACCTTTCTGGATCTTGACAATCATCATGCAACTTTGCCATCAAGCGCTTCATCCGTCATCTTCAAGGAGCCAAACTTCCTCACAGCTGCTAGCACATGCCTTCTTCCTTACATAACAGAATTATGTCCTCATGCTCTTCCAACCCATCATCATTGTTGTCCACTCAATCCATGTGCTCCTAAATCAAACAATTGTCGATACAATATCATCAAATAAGTTTTACCAACTATTACCTCTTCACATACTTCTACAATATGTCCTTTCAGGGAGCCAAATCATCAATAGCAGAGTTACCAAATCATAGTGGATTCTAGTCAAGGTGTGGGATTCTCCATGTCAAATTCTGATACTTGCTCCTCTCAAGTCAACATTCCTTTAAATCGTCTATCATCATATTGCAACAAAGTTCTACTTCATGCTCTTCAACTTTCAATCATCAATCAATATGTTCCTGGAACAAACCAATCCACTGCGAGCTTAGGATTCTTCAATTTCTTTGCTTAAAGACATTGCCCTAGATCAAACACAATGTCTTTTGGTAGCAAGCTTCTTTGGGTTTTCTACCATGCTTCAATTAATATCGCATTTATCAAGGTCTTTACAACTCCCTCTTTCCATTTGAGGTAAGTGAACTTCTTTCCCTCTAATCAACTTCCTTGATGTAAGCTTCAAATTGCTCCCTTCTTCTTCATCTTCATGCTTTGCCACATTCTTCCACTTCATACATATGCTAGTCAATCTTTAGATAGAACTTACCTTGACCTCCAACCTTTGTTAGAAGACCATGAAAGAATAGAAAGGGCAAGGCACAAAGATAATAAACAAGGAGATATCAAGAAATTATCTTTTGAGAAGAATTAGCTCCCTCTTAATCTTGGACCTGTTCACCAACCTTGTTTTCACATTAAACATCAAGGGTTAGATCTATCTTTAACAAAGAGTTTTTGTACCTAAGGTTTCTTCTTGATCCAAACTATGCTAGGGTTCTCACACCCTAACCCTAAATGCCAAAAGTCTTCAAGACCTTACAAGTTCTCTCTCTCTCTCTCTCTCTCTCTCTCTCTCTCTCTCTCTCTCTCTCTCTATATATATATATATATAAACCCTAGAAGTATCATTAACAAGCTATCTATATAGAATTCATTTCATTTCAAATCAAGAAAAGACTTCAAATGCTAATGATTTCTAAAACAAGCCCTTTCTATAATGCATTACTAATTTTCACGAGATCATTATCAATTTATCATTATTTATCATTGACTGCAAATGATCATAGTTTATAGGTACCTCTTATTAATTTTACATGATCTCCATGATTGCCTTTGAGTATGACACTAGGTTGCTCACACTTCATACAATTTTGTCCACACACTTTAAGTTGTTGAAAAGTGTAACTAGTTTCGGTCATCATAATTGTTCTACTCATTTCAATATGTATACTATATAACAAACAAGAAAAGAAAAGAAAAAGTTATTATTATTAAAGCATGGGTTTCATGCTCATTATTGATGGTCATCTAGGTAAAAGCATGTTCTTTGTGCTTCTAGGGTTTGTTAGGTCTTAGGATTTATTGTCATTAGTCAAAGGAGTCAACATCATGTTTATAAGACCCTTTCAGACAATATATTTGTAAAAAGAATTATTTGAGTGTAGAAAATCTTGGAAGCTCCAAAAGTACAATTTGGCTCTGGCAACATCAAGTCGACCTAAAGGAGGGAATTCGACCCCTTGAGAAGGCGATATAAAGAAGTAGTTCAACCTCATTTGGACTCACCACTCACAAGTTCGATCTATCAAGAAGGAGTTCGATCTGAAGTTGGGAGGAGTAGAAAAGAAAGAGTGAAGGCCAAGGAAGAAAAAGGAAGGACGAAAATATCTTGTTTTTGGGCTCTATCTCTCTCACACATGTGAAATTCTAGGGTTTTTGGGCTGTAGGAAGAGGCAAAAATTATTGGACCGAGTTGTAGCAGGATGAAGTGCAACATCTTGTAGCTGAGAGGAAGGATACTCTATCTAGACCTTGTTGATCTTAAGAGGAGTTGTCTTGCTCTAGGAAGGTCTCAAGAGGAGGCTAATCTAGGGTTTCCTTGGAAGCTGTCAGGACGAAATTGCAGGCTCAAAGTAGCAGGACGAATTGCAGTACTAAAGTTGGAAGTCAAAGTAGCAGTTTGAAGCTGGTTGGTGCAGAATCAAGGAACGACTTGTTGGAGAGCCACTTTGGAGGAGGACTTGGTCTAGGGTTTGGGTCTTTGTATCTCATTTGAAGCAAATTCTAAGAAGAGAAGAGTTTTCAGGTTTTCCCCTTGGAGGGGTTTTTCCCTCGCTGAGAACCTAATATTTGTGTCCTCTATTGTTTCTATTATTGTTCTTGATATTGTTTGATGAAAAGATCTAACTAAAAGGCATAAAGAAGATAAATAAGGTTCACAAGAAAATATCAAGGTTAAGGGAAAATAAGATTAATATCTACCATTAACCATTTTCCAACATGGTATCAGAGCTAAGGTGAACAAGGAAGCCAACTGAAAGGACACTAGAAGGATTTGATTGTCAAGGGGAAGGGAAAAGGAAACTCTCAAGAAGGATTGAAGACTGATTAATAGAAGACCTAGAAGAAGGGTTTCTACTGAAGAAGATCAAGACTACATCAAAGGAAAAGTACAAAAAGGGTGTTGATCTCTCTTGAAATAAGATCTATTTGGAAGGCATCTTTGAAGAAGGTATCAAGGATCTTGGAAGTTGTTATTGGAAGAATCGAATCCCAGGGAACATCTTTCAAAGACATTGTTGAAGACTCTTAAAGGAACTTGAAGGCATCAATAAATTGAAGACAACATCAAGGAGAATCCTGATCTCAAGTAAGTATCATATCAGTACATCATGTTTGAATATTCAAGTCTCATTGGTTCTTTCTGCCAGGAGATCAATAGCTCATTGGGGCATCAAACTATCTAGCATGGAAGAAAAGAATTGACTTGATATTCACAGAACAAGAAGTAATGGAATATGTTACTAGGTAAATTACTGAGCCTAAGAAAGATAAGACGCAAGAACTAGCAAAATACAAGAAAGGGGAAGTGAGGGTACAAAGGATCATAATGGAATCCATTAAATATTCCCTTGTTCCATTCATTGCAAATTTAAAGACTTCCAAGGCTATGTATGACAAGCTAGTGAATTTGTACTCTATAAGTACAACAAGACACAAGATGTCATTGAGGAACAAGTTGTACAAAATGAAGAAATCAAAGGATCAAGATGCAGCATCCTTTCTCATGAGAGTCTCTCAACTAAGCAGAATGGAGCGGCTTTGCCACAAGCATCTACTCCAAGAAGGATTCAGCTCCCTTTGATGAGTTGTGGGCACAATGCATATTGGAAGAATCAAGGATCAAGGTCAAGGATGATATTA
>APFE031495302.1:0-22310 GCA_000404065.3 Pinus taeda
TAACTCATAAATCAACTAAAGAATACATCAGTTAACTCAGTGCATGGACAATTCAGTGGAGACAAGTGTTAGAGGTGAATGAAAGGGCAAGACAACTGTCAGTTGTGACTATAGTTGTGCATGAGATTTGCACAATTAGTGGATTGAGATTGCCAATGAGGATTGCGTAGTGTTACACAAGGGAAATACGACTTTGGTTTAGCCATTCTCATCTATTCTCATGCAAGATTGCGTAGTGGAGGTAGGCCAGCAGCGGAGGAGATTTGAACCTGTGATTGATTCAGATCTGAGCTAGTTTGTGTGTAATAGGTGGAGATAGTACTGAGTACTTGTGAGGAGTATTGTACTATGTATTGTTACATGTTCTCAATCAATCTAATATACAGATAGTTGAGGGGTTTTCAGCTGTATGCTTTCCCTGGGTACATACTGTGTTGATATGTGTGATTGATGCTTCAATGTGCGCATGCGATTGCTGTTTTAATTCCGTAAATTGATGATCAACGTAGAGGAGGTTATGTATTATGCATGATTCTACAAATAGTGTATAATTAGGATAATCTCTGTGAATAAGTGTCATATTATTCGAAATTTCTACAAAAACTGCTTCAAACCACTGATTGTCCTTAGCTCCCATAGACTCAAACCTGCAAAAAATTATTTCTAGAATCTGTCAAATCAGTAAAGAAAGGCTTCCATTGCGTTCAAAATGTCCAAAAACCCCTATTTTGTCTCTTCTTGGGCTCAGAAAGGCCAAAAACTCATCAAGTTATGGCTCTCCCAAGTTGCTTCCACTATTCGTCCTCCAAATTGGC
This sequence comes from Pinus taeda, assembly GCA_000404065.3. Taxonomy (NCBI): domain Eukaryota; kingdom Viridiplantae; phylum Streptophyta; class Pinopsida; order Pinales; family Pinaceae; genus Pinus; species Pinus taeda. The sequence goes on from APFE031495302.1 coordinate 816, forward strand.
TGAACCTCCAAAGAGAGTGACCTTTTCTCCATTTTATCCACTCAGGAGGTGACAAATTCACCTGCAATAGGTGCAAATTGTCACTTCTTTTAAATGCCAAATAACCTTGTGAGCGCAAAATTATGGCCACATGGCATGCCATAAGGCCAGTGGATGGGCCAACGGTCTGCCCTTGTCGCCCTTGGCACCTTTTCTATCGAGCTGAGGTCACATGGAGGTGATGTGGCTGGGGGCTGGGGCTAACTGTCTGCCCCTCTATGCTAGTGCTCAAGTTTTCCCCCGTTGGTTATGCATAAACAATGTGGTCGGGGCTAACTGCCCACCCCTGCCATAGGAGCCATTTATCTTTCCACTAGAGGTTATATGTGGCACCATAGGACCTGGGCTAGGGATTATAGCCAAGCTCCCGATGTCCTTGATGCTTGGTCCCATGGCTTGTTCCATGACCAGGTGTTAGGGCTGGTCCCCTAGCCTAGTTCAACTGCACTCGTGCCAGGGTCTTATGCAGTGGTCATGACCAAGGGCTTGGGATTATTGTCTAGCCCCTCTCCTTTGTGCTGATGGTGGTCCTGTGGGGTGATATGATCAAGGGTTGGGGCTCACTACTCGACCCCTTCTCCTAAACGTGCCCATGTATTAAACATTAAATAGAAGCGGAGAACATATGGGTTAAGATCCACCGTGTAGAAGAGTTGGTAAGGCTCAGAATTTGTAAGTGGCAAGTCACCCATTTGAACCCTACTAAGGTCGTTGAGCATGTAAACAAAATTTTTGACTAGTGTGGAGGCACCACATGGCGACCTCCGATTGGGCCATGTGCAAGCCTCCCATTGGGCCACCAAAACACACTGCAACCAATCAAATTCAGCCAACTCACCTATACGAGCATGCCACTTGGAAAGTCATGATTGGTCCTGTTGGGCCCATGTTACGAAGATCTTGCTATCACCAAGTTATCCTTTCAACATGAGTTAGCTTTTCCAAAGAAAAATACTAGTACTGAATTAAATTTCTAATGCCTAATCCCTTAGCACCATCCCCGGCAACAACACCAAAATGTTGGACAATTTAATTGCTTAAATTGCTTTCATTAAATTATCAACCAGGGAAACTCGTAAGCTTGTGATGATGCCAGCAAAATATATGCAGGAGTAGGCAACTAACTCTATGTCTAACTAAATGATTTATGATTCAAGATAATATGCAAGGGAAGAGGCTCCTAATTGATGTTAGGATATTCCGACACGTAGGAATAGTTAAGTATAACTTGGTCTAGTATAGAGTTAGGTAAAGTGTGTTTCTTTACTATGTACGTTTGTAACTTACAATCCGACGGTCACGATATGTAGTGATCCGACGGTTCATTCTCTCCTCGTTATTACCGACACTTGATCCGTGGCTTGACACCCGATTGGTCCATGAATTCTATTTAAAGCGCATGGACGGTCATTTGTAGGTGAACCGTGCATGAGAGAAGCTTATGTAAATTTTCATTCTTTTATTAATAAATTGCCTGTAGTAGCCACGTTGGCATAGGCCATGGACTGTTTCCCTCTTTGAGGGTTTTAACCACGTCAAAATACTGGTGTATTGGTCTGTGATCTGTTTGTGAGCGGTGTCCTTTTGGTGATCTGTCTGAGGAACTTACCCTGTATATTCCTACAATTGAGGAGGTCCTAGTTGTCCTTCCCTACAGTATTATAGATTGAAAAGAAATCATTGATTACATAAAACTAGAAACTTGAAATAAAGACAAGAGAATGAATTTAATTGTTGTTTAGATTCAAATAAAGAGAGAAACTAACTTAGTCCCTTGATTGTACCCTCATATACTAATCCAAACTAAACTAAGATTCATTCATAAGCATAAGAAATGAAATAACTTGAAACTTAAAAGTAAAAGAATGAATTTCAACTATCATGCAAATCAAATAGAGGGAGAGCCTAACTTAGACCCTTGGTTGTTCCCTCGTATGCTGATAAGATTTTAATTTAAAACTCATTCATCAATCACAAACAAATCCTTAAACATCTAAGCAATGAAATAAAATCTATTATGAAATAAAATGTTCCTTTGATCTTTTTAGAGTGAGCTCAATTCTCCTAAGAACAAAGTGACAAGCTATTCCATAAATTCATATACTACATTAACACAATTTATATCTAAAACTATATAATGGAAATTTATGTAAAATGAAGCTTTATTCTATTCCATCATAAGTTGGATACATGCTCCAAGATTCCTCCCTTTTGGAATGGAGGAGGTGCTCCTATTTATACAAAAACTATGATAACCACCTCATAAAAGTAGACCCACTATTCCCTCCTTTGACCCAAATATTTCTCAACCAATGGTGACACATAACCCTATCTCCATGATCTCCTCCATGAGGTCCATGATCTTCTCCATGAGGTTCATGATCTTCTCAAACTCGAATTTGAACATAGAGTGCCACATAAGGATGCCTTGGAAGCTTCCTTTGTACCTACACATGTCAACAAACTCATTCTAATAGTTAGGTATAAGTATAAACATATTATTTTCTAAAGTTTAACCATAAATCCACTTTAAAATGTTAAAAATTAATAAACTTTGGAAAAGCATAGTTATAACCCAATGATGAGGTAAATGTAATGATGTGGAGGTGGAATGGAGGTGACATGAAGGTAATATGGAAGTAATGTGAAGGTATTGGTGAATAATGGAGTGAGAATAAGGACTATTTTGAGGCCCAACAGGTCCCATATGCCCAATAGGCATGCTGACATTAGCAGTACGGATTGCCGAGCGAGCCCACCTGGAAATATTTTAGCTGTTGAGCTAAACAATCAGAACATCATAAATTTGTCATACGACTTCAGATTGAGGCGATCAAGTGTCGTTGGAATTAGAACGACGAACAATATGACTTGAAACCATTTTTGAAAGATTTTGGGCACTTCCATTTTTGAGAAAACTTTTGATCTCCGGATAACCCCAGATTATAACTACGATAACCTTCAATAACCCTGAATTATACTCTCAGTGAATAGTGATTTGAGGGAGTTGTTGAGGTTGAGAAAAGGGAGATGGTGGTGGGATAGGGAGTGTCAATTTCAATGTTAACCCTAAAGATCAACATTATTACATGCCAAATTCATACAACATATTGACAATATACATTGCAGAAAATTAGAATAACAGAGAAAGGAGGAGTTGAATTTTATTTGAAATCTAACTATTGAATTGAATGAAAACCTATATTATAGTATACACTAGACTTGCATTCACAAGAGGTTATACTTCACGTGCTAAAAGAAAACTACAAACCAATCATTAACTTGCAGAAAACAAATATGCAAGGATAGTACTAACAAGAACTACAAAAGAAAGAAACTGTGTATTTTTGGCTTGCCAATACATTAGCCTCAACCAAACTTCCCACAAGAGAGGTGGTAGATAGATGTGCACAAACTTTTTTTATAATATAATCCTAATAATAAAGGAAGAAATTGATGTTAGGAAAGAAAATGCATAAGTAAAATACACATGAGAGAAACTAGAGCCTGTGGGTTAGGCCCTAACCCAAGGGGACTCAATCCTCTAGAACAAGCTCATATGGAAGATAACAATATAATTCTCATTAATAGAAAATAGTTTTCAAGTAAATTGTTATGCGGAATCTACGACTACGGACAAAAGTATCTTCCCTAGGCCTTGTGGACTGACCTAGAACAACAAAAAGACAAAGAATATAATGTTTTAATTAAAGTAAATAGATAATGGGATGAAGCCTACCTGGAATTTGACGTATGCTTCACTCCTTCCTTGGCTTGTATGCTCCAATCCTAGCTCTGATCACTATAATTAGAACTTGCACAATCAGACAACAAAAACCAACGATCTACGAGATCTATGTAGCATCATCTAATCACTTTATTAAATAGATAAACATGGTATTGAAATGCATGAAATAATAACATCATATATAGGAAAACAAAGAAATATTTGTATTAATAGAAATGGAGTGAGTTACAACCAAAAATAGGTGTTCATCTTGTAGAAGAGCTCCTCTAGTCTGACTTGTCCTTTCCTTGCCACAAAGTGCACCTCTAGCCACCCTAACGCATGGAATAATGTCTCTCACATCAACAACATAAGGGTAGAATCACTCTCCAAAATCCAACCCCTTGCCTATGCATGGCAGTAAATAATACGTGAAGGAGGTAGTTAATGAATTCTTATCCTTTTACAAATCTGGGCTTGAGATCCACTCTTGATGGGAAGATGAGCTCAAGGGATAAGGGATGAAAACTCCAAGGTAGTATAGGATAATATTCAAGACTTTTATCCAAGGTAAATAGTTACAACAGTTCTTGGAAGCTTCTCGAAGAGGAAGCTTGAGGATTCTTTTTTGTTTTCCTGAATTTATAGAATCAACACCCCCCCAATATTGAACAACCTATTGGTGATCAATGTAGATGCAGAGTAGGGAAACATGGTAATCAACACTATCCAATGAGGGGTCAGGGTGTGTTGGTCCTAAAAATGACTATAACAAAGCAATTTTAGGCACAAACTCAGGGATATGAGATAGGCATACTTAAGGATTTGTGTAGGGAGGATGAAAAAGTGTTCAAAGGATGTGAATGATCTTATTTGAAGGCCTATTAACCAGATGTGACAAAATGGCCTATAACATACATGATGAAAATAATATGAAAATGACAATCTTGAGTTCCTAGCTCTTAGTAGTTCATATCTACTCCAAAATTTTGAATCCTATTGAGCCCTTGAGCTTCCTTATTTATACAAAAATGATTGAGAGTAAGCCTCCTTGGAAAGAGGGCAACTTCCCTCCAAAAATACCTAGAAAGATGGATCTAGCTCCCTGAGATCCTCACAATCCTTGAGTGCATAAGCTATTAGTGAATCTTCAAAATTGTGGGTGAGTAAATTTAGGGATCAACTCAAGTTGTAGGTGATTAAATGTAGGGGAAACACATCCTACATCTTCTCCATCTGCCTCCAACATATCCACACATAGTAAATGAACTCAAATGCACTCTTGTCCTACACATTAGTCACATTAGGCCACACAATATGATAATCATCCTCTAGTCTTCCTAATAAACACATAATAGTAAATAATATGTCATTTAATGCAAGAAAGAGGTAAATATAGGTTGAATAAGGACAAATGGGCCTTATTATTTACCCATTAATGAGGCTCATCATCACCCTCTTGTTGCAAGTGTTGCTCATCCTATGAGAAACTTAGCCATTTAGTTCCTGGTGGTTTACCCTAACATCCCAAGGTAAATATGAAGAGGGTCCCTCCTAAGGATGGAACCCTTCATTTCTTTCTATTTTTTCCCACTCTTGCTACTCTTCAATTTGATCCTTCCCTTCCTATAAATCTAGCAATAAAGGAGGGTTGAAATTGAGCCCAATCCAGTTTGCCTCTAGTCTTTGAACTACCCTCTTGTATAAGGGTGCCTTCTCCAAGGCATTCCTCAATATCTTTGGAGAGTGTTATTCCTTGATTTGCAAGATATGGGGTAATGATTGCCATCTCCTCTAACAAGATTACAATCCTTTAGTCCTTAACAGCCTAAACATGTCCTCAAAGTGCTAAATGTCTTGCTCCTTTCTCTCTACGTAAAGTGTTTCCAAATTGGGATCCTCAGAAATGAGCCTGTGGTTTCTGATGACAAGGTGGGAAACCCTCAACTTTTCTCTGATCCATAGGGGCTCATTAGTGTCCTTGGATATAATCCTTTTTGCTTCTTCAACACTTGCCTCCTCACGGGTCAACCAAGATGCTAATGCCATCAGCTGTGTTGAAAAGTGTAACTAGGTTCGGTCTACATAATGACATGTAATTATGATTTTATGTAATGAGATGTAAAGAAGAAAAAATAAAATTATTGTATTGACTTGCTTCATGGGTTTCATGAGCATGATTTTTTATTTTTGAGTCAAGAATCCCATTGAGGGTCTTTAGGATTTATTTTTCATCTAGAGTCATTGTCATGTAATGAAGTAGTGTTACACTTTGTAAAATATCAAACTTGTAAATGAAAAGTATCCTCCAAGACCTTATCACTTATCCTCTTCAAGTCGGCCTACAATGATGGAATAACATGCCAGAAGAATGTGGCCTAACCACAAGTGATCATTTTTTCCTAAAGGACATGAGTAAAGGTGTATATATAAGCCACACTCAGCCTTACTTAAAGCAAGAAACTCGACAAGAATTCGATCAAGAATAAGTGCGAAGTAGAGTCCATAAAATAAGTATGAAGAAGGTATATCGAAGGAGTTTCTTTTGGGTATTTTGGAGTAGGGTTTCTTCTAGGATCAACGAGGAGAAATTATTCTGGGGTAGTGAAGAGGAGGTTTCTTTTGGGATCAACTAAGAGTGATTCTTATGGGGCAGTGAAGAAGAGTTTCTTTTGGGCAAGCAAAGAAGAGGTTTCTCCTAGGAAATTGAAGGAGAGGTTTCTTCTGGGGAAGAAAAGGAAGGATTCTTATGGTGACTGAGAGAGATGTGGAAACCGATATTCTCTAGAGGAAGCCAATGAAATCATAGAGACTGAGTTTCTATAGAAGAAGTCGAGAAGTAGTAGTGTGAAGGATTGAGACTGAGTTTCTCTATAAGGAGCCGAGGAGAGTAGTTCGAGATCAAGAAGAAAGTCGAGAAAGGGAAGAGGCATATAATCAAGGTTATTGACAATGTTCTTGGGATGATACTAGAGTCAAAGGTCTATGTTATGGTCTTGGTACTTGTCAATTGAAGACCTAGAAGAATAATTTTGATCAGGTTTTCCTCTCAAGAGGTGAGAGGTTTTGGCCCTGGCTAACAAGCTTACATACCATGTCACTTGTCTTTTATTGTGAATATTAATAATTGTCTTGATTAAAAGAACACAATAAAAACATAATGAAGAAAAGACTATAAGCTAAGAAGTAAAAGTATATCACAAGAAATTATCAAGGGGAGAAATATTTTAACTATTCATGCCCTAGATTTCTCAACATGGTATCAGAGCTTAGGTGTTGAAATCAATAAAGGAAATTAAAGAAAGTAGACACACGAGAATCAAGCTTCAAAGAAATATCGTAGAAAATCTAAGAGCTACCAAGGTCAATATCTTCAAAACCCTAGATTGAAGAAATCTACACCATCAAGAGTCTTGAAATTATCTTCAAGAAGGAAGCAGGAAGAAAGATTAAAAACCTAGAAGAACTTCAGAGATCATCCCTCATACATCATGAAAGAAGTGGAGGCTCTTCAAATCTAAGGAAGGTTAGATCGAAAGGGAATCTTCTCTCTATTGAAGAAAGGATCTCATTTGAAAAAGATCATCCTAAAGAAGGCAATCTTCCCTCACTGAATTAAGAACCTACTTAAAGAGATCATCTGAAGCAACAAGTTCATCATCAAGTTGAATATTCTATCTTCACAAGTAAGATCCTTTTTAATAAACTAATCTACTAAAAATGACTTCATGTTTCAAGGATAACCATAAGATGGTTGGGATATCAAACTTCCTTGCATGACAACGAAGGATAGATATAGTCCTTGAAGTAAATGAAGTCATTGATCATGTCAATGGAAAGGTCTCTAAGCATTATTTGAATTCATGGAAAGGGATCAAAAGGCTCAAAATATTCTTAAGGAATCTATCAAAGATCCTCTCATTTCCTATGTAGCCGATATGGAGACATCTAAAGAAATATATGATAAGCTGGCATAAATTTTCTCTAAGAGCAGGATAGAAAATATCATATTACTTAGACCTAATATATATAAATTGAAGGTGTCAGAGGGTTAAGGGATATCACCATGTCTCTCAAAAGAATCTCATATAAAAGGTCAAATGCAGGACCTAGGAGAGATGGTATTTGATAACAGAATAATCTTCATTATTCTAAATAAATTGATTGATGAACAAGGTAGAATCATGTCTACTAGGGAAGAGGAAGCTATCCCATTCATCAAATTATGGTCTCTCTGCAAGGTAGAAGAAGATAGGTTGAAGAAATAAAGTAACAAAAGATCAGGTAGAAGGGATCAATTAATGAAAAGAAGAAAAGGGAAATTTGGAAAGTTTGGCCGTACAAAGAAAAAGAAGAACATAGGTATGGAAAGATCCTATGGTTGTAAGAAACTTGGGAACTGGATCAATTAGTGAAAAGAAGAAAAGGGAAATTTGGAAAGTTTGGTTGTACAAAGAAAAAGAAGAACATGGGTATGGAAAGATGCTATGGTTGTAAGAAACTTGGGAACTATAGAACAGATTGTCCTAAATGCAAGAGGGACAAGGAAGAAGGCCACATTATTGAGGAAGTGAAAGAACCTGAGACAAAGAAGCATAAGAAGCAAGAAGCAAACAGATATCTACTATGACTGAGATGATATTATTTACTAGAAGGGACCTTTCACTTGTAATTTATAGATAAGAAGCAATGTAAAAAATATAGGATGCATCTGTATAAAGAATAGAATCATGATAAAAGTATTAGAAGTAAGAGCTCGTCACATGAGAAGTAGAAGGAATGTCTAGAATAAAATTTTATTGTTTACAAAGAATGGGAGCTCTTGGAAACCTCATTGAAGTAGAGGTCATCATCTAATAGGATCATCATACAATAGTTAAGAAGGAAACATATGCTGGACAAATATAGAAGGCATTCAAAATCCAAGACCAAGAAGAGTTGAATAGAGTATCTCCCAGGAAGATATGAAGACTCTGATAGGAGTCAAAAAAAGATGGAGACCCTTAAAAATGAATATCTTTGGGAAATGTGTCAATATGTATGTAGGATACTGATACCTACATGAAGATGTCATGATGAAAGAACAATACAAAGGTAATGTTTGATTTAAGTGTTCATTTATTTGTGAAATAATATCTGGATGGGCTTATGTAGGACTACCAAAGGGAAGATTTGTGGATGACTTCCAAAAAGGACCATATTGAAGGATGTAAGATTCTTCTAGAAAATATGGCATGAAAGCAAAATGACATGAAGCAAATCTAAATGGAAAATTGATGGATCACTTTTTGATGAAATGAAGGCATGACTAACTCATGCATGAAAGTGATGGATGGTCTTTTCCCTATGAAGAAGACATAAAAGATGAAGACTCCATGAAAAAATAAATTTATGACATCAAGGAAGAAAGGAGTTCTTCAAGTAGTTGGTTGTTCCACATGAGGAGCTACTGTAGGTCCCTAGTTAAGAAGGAGCCTAAAAATAAGTTTCTTACTTGGAAGAAAATTGGAAATTACTAAGCCAAGAGGGAGCTTAGGTACATTCCTTTTTGGTAGGAATGAGTAAATTCATTATTGGAATATGGCCTCCATATTTGAGAGGGAGAGATAGACATGACATTTTGTTCTTTAGCTGGGAAGGTAGAATGGAGGATTGGGTAATCATTTGGCATACAGTACTCTTTGAGGATGAGATAGGGAATCCAATAGAAAGAGTAGTCATGGAGGACCGATATTATTTGAGGGTTTGGGAGTCCAAGATAAGAATAGTTCTCATGGAACACACCCTAAGTAACCAAGAAGGGACATTATGAGAGAGACAATGATGATTGTGTCTATAAATCATTGGTCTCACCAACATTGAGCTCATACATTGTAGAGATAAGGATCTGATAGTCAAGGCCCTGCTATGTAACACTACTGGCTGATATGATGCTATACAAATGAGTTACAAATCAGAATTATTCTTATGATAAATTCTTCAAATTGAGAAAGTACAAGTACCATTATGAATACCTCCCTAGTTAAGAGGGAGTGTTGAAAAGTGTAACTAGGTTCGGTCTTCATAATGACATGTAATTATGATTTTATGTAATGAGATGTAAAGAAGAAAAAATGAAATTATTGTATTGACTTGCTTCATGGGTTTCATGAGCAAGAGTTTTTATTTTTGAGTCAAGACTCCCACTGAGAGTCTTTAGGATTTATTTTTCATCTAGTCATAAAATGTTAGAGTCATTGTCATGTCATTAAGTCATGTTACACTTTGCAAAAGTTCAAACTTGTCTATGAAAAGTATCCTCCTAGACCTTGTCACTTATCCTCTTCAAGTCTGCCTACAACGATGGAAGAACATGCTAGAAGACGGCCGCCTAACCACAAGTGATCATGTCGGCCTAAAGGACATGAGGAAAGGTGTATATATAAGCCAAACTTGGCCTCACTTAGATCAATCAACTCGAAAAGCATTTGATCAAGAAGAAGTGTGAAGTAGAGTCCATAAAATAAGTACAAAGAAGGTATATCGAAGGAGATTATTCTGGGTATTGAGAAGTAGGGTTTCTTATGGTATCAATGAGGAGAGATTCTTCTAGGGCAATGAAGAGGAGGTTTCTTCTGGGATCAATGAAGATATATTCTTCTAGGGAAACGAAGAAGAGTTTCTTTTGGGCAAGCAAAGAAGAGGTTTTGTCTAGGAAAGCGAAGGAGAGGTTCCTTCAGGGGCAGAAAAGGAAGGATTCTTTTGGTGACCTAGATAGATATCTAGAGACTAAGATTCTCTAGAGTAATATAGTGAAATCATAGAGACCGAGTTTCTCTAGAAGAAGTCGATAAGTAGCAATGTGAAGGATAAAGATCGAGTTTCTCTAGAAGGAGCCAAGGGGAGTAGTTCAAGATCAAGAAGAAAGTCGAGAAAGGGAAGAGGCAGAGCATCAAGGTTAGTGGCAAGGTTCTTGGGACGATACTAGAGTCAAGGGTCTTTGTTATGGTCTTGGTATTGTTTCACTTGTATTTTATTGTGCATATTGGTAATTGTCTTGATGAAAAGAACACAATAATAACATAACAAAGAAAAGACTATAAGCTAAGAAGTAAAAGTATATCACAAGCAATTATCAAGAAAATAAATCTTTTAAATATTCATGCTCTAGATTTCTCAACAAGATGCACATCCCCCATCTTATAATTTGGATCCCATGAATTCATGTCAGTTAATATGAGGTTGTGCATGTAAAAATGTGCCATATTAGCTCGGTCCTCCACACTAATCTTGTGATAAAATTCAATGAACAATTTGTAGTGTTGGAAGGGAAGTGAACCATATTGTGCTAGAGTTTTGAGTTGAAATTGAAGCCACTACTCTTTGAATAACATGGCATATGTTTTTGAGGGATGTCTGCATCGGGTGGCCTCCATGGCAAAGCTGACAATGGTGGAAAATTGTCCTTCCTTCTCTTGTAGTTGCTCTTTTAATCTCTTATTTTCCAATTGCAACTGTTCCCTCATGTTTGCCTCTCTCAACCTGAAATTAGCCATTTCTTCACCCATATTCTTAATTTTATATTCTATGAGGCCCACATCCTCAAATTCCTTGGACTTAGAAATATGCATCCATTAATGGGTTCAACTTATTTATTTGTCTAGCTCAAGTAGGATGGGGACTGTAAATTTAGTGGGGATGATTTGTCCTTGTTCATAATATTTGTAGTAGGATCCAAGATCAAGTTGAGGATCAGGCTCTTGTAGCTTCCATGGTCCTTCTCCCCCCTCTCTAGGTGCTTCTATACTTTCATGTAGCATTGTCTTCCTATCCTGTAGTAGTATTTCGAGTCTTTGTGTAGCACTGCCCTACTTTCATGTAGTAGGGAAAATTCTTCTTGTACTTGCATCATTTTATCTCCCCTGGTGTTTGGACTTCTTGATGAGGTTTTGGGATGTTTCCCTTTAGTCATGAATGAGGTCACTTAATTTTATTTTGATATTTCTCAAGCTCCCCTTCTTGGTGACTGGAAGATCCTTCAATGGTGATGGGGGTAACAATGGGAGGCTATGGCTTCCCTTGCTTGATCCTCATACTCCTCCCCATTTTGAAATACAAGGGACCTTTCTTGGGATTCCCATTTTTATTTTTGAAAGGTGTGCTAAGGGCTTCCAATGTGGCAACACCCTCTTGTTCAATGTTTCCTTCTGAAAGGCTTACTTTATATTCTTGTTTCTTCTTCTTTTGAGGCCTAGAAATCTCCCCAAGGGTCTCTTTGTTGTTTCCTTTGGTTTCTCTTCTTCCTCTTCTTCTTCTCCTTCTCCCTTTTATTCCTTCTCCTCTAATCTAACCTCTTATTCAGAAGAGCTATGTTTTGTGGCCTCTTCATGTCCTAGTAGAGCTTGGGCTTGAGTTTCAATGAAGGCTTCATTGTCTATGTCTACAATTTCTGCCCATGAAACAGGGTTTTGGACATGAATCAAAGCATCCATGATAATGAGTCTAATGAGCATGTGATGAGAAATGAATTCATGCTTCTCTTCTCTCACTATTTGTGTCATTTCCACTATGGATTGAAGGAGGAAATGGGGAATATTGAGTCTACTTGAGATACACAATTTGGTCTGGAATCTTAGCTTGTAAAGTAGCCTTAATTGATAGGCATAAAAATCATTGATCCTTCCTTCAAAAGATATGTATTTTAAGATGTTGCAAGCTAATTCATACCACAAGGATGAATTTCCCTCCTAACTCCATTTTTATCCTCAACTGGATTTTATTCAAGGAGGAAGAAATTACTTTTAGCTATTTTTAGTGTCCTATAGTCATAGTAGTCAGAAATAAATTTTTCTTTCAAATTTTGTCAAAAGCATAAAACGTGTGGCTATGATCTTGTGGAAGATCAAGATTTAGGTCTTAAGTGGGAATACATTTTTTTATTATTCATTGTAAATATGTCAAATTACATCAAGAGTTAGAAAGATGGTATTTTATATCCGAAGGGGCCAAGTTACATTAAGAAATCATGACTAAGATTGTGCTGCCATGCCTTGTCATCATGGGCACAAATTTGTAGGTGCCTTGAGTTAGTTTACATGTCAAATCATGATTATTCATGACATCAACAAAAATACAATGGTCAAGAGGATGATTGTTGCACTTTTTCCAAGTGTTACACTTTGGTCATTCAAGTTCAACAACCACCTCGGGAGGTTAATTACACAGTTATCCTCATACAAGATCTCTCAACTCTTCATTTTTCCCATCAAAATCTCGTTGTGTGGTTGTTTTTGGTTGCTGTGAAAAGGAGGCAGGGGAGCACTATGCTTGCAGACATTGCTTTGTTTTTCTCAACACGGTGGTCAAATTGCTCCCATAGGTGCAAACTCCAGTTTTATTCAGTACCTTGGTTTTAAATGATTACCTAATTGCATGCATGAACTAAGAAAACAACATAGAAACCTGCAAGATACCAAATTTCACCATCACTTCGCTTTCTGCCTTTCACTGCACTTTCTCTATTCATTGTACTTTCTCTATTTGCTACGCTTCTCTGTGTGTTGAATATTTGTGCTTACCTTTGAAAAACTATAATTTTTTTTACTTGAAGCCTCCATGTGCAAATTATTCCATGCCATTAAAATAAATTGAAGCTCCTTACCATAATTTTGTGTCCCTTAGAGGTGTTTGAAGCTTGTTTTCTCATGTATTGTGCTTCTGGCGTTGTGCCTACCTTTGAATTTTCTACCGCCAAAACGAAACATGTACTAGTTGTCTTGGCATTTTTAGGAGCTAATTTATGCTAATTGGTTTGTTTTATAGAGTTTTCTTCTTAATTATCATCAAAGGCTTAATTTTGGGCCCTTTTTATTATTACCCTCACAATTGTCACACAAATTAAGTTTGCATTAAAACCCTAGAGTATCCCCTGCAAAAAAAAAGCATGTCAATTCCAGAGGGAAGAAAACACAAGGGAGGTTCTATTGTCAGATTTGAACTCAAAGAAATAACATCCATCAATGCAGACCCAACTATCATAGTTTCCTTTGAGTAGGTGTGATGTATCATATTTAGTGAAAACATTCAAGGGTATAATGTACAACTCACTAAGGAGTTTGCCATGAACTTTAATGGGTTGGAGGCTAAGGTTGGAGCGCTGAACTTTCCAATTATAGAGGTCACAACATCAACTACAATAAAGATTCCACTTTAGGCAGAGCAATGGTTCAAGGGCACTCCCCTTGATATTGCCCATTATAAAGATTTTTTGAAGCTTGAGTGTAGAGACAAGGAGTATGGGTCGATTGTTCATAAATAAATTTACTTGAAAATCACAAAAAGTTTTTGCAAGCCATTCATAGGTATTTTAAATGTGAGTGTATATTTGGAAGGATATATTAATACTATTTTAGACTCTTGATGCATTTTATAGGTGAGAGCCTCTTGAATTTTCCTTTTTATCTATTTAGGAGTCTCAACAAGATGGTAGAAAAAGTGGAGGAAAAACAATGCTAGGTGGAACTTGGCCTTTTCCACTTTTCCTTAACTAAGTTGTTAGTATTGGAGGAGTTAAATAAAAGAAATCAATCGTGGCATTCATTTGTAGATTCTTCAAACCTGGTGGATGATGTGCCAACTAGTTCCTTGAGAAATAAGGAAACACCCTCAATAGTGGAAAAATACATTCAATCACCAACTAGATGTTTAGTGAAGAGGCCCTCAGCTACAATGCAGTCAATAGAAAAAAAGAGGAAAGAAATTACATTTTTCTCCAGAAGTGGTGGATCTCCGTAAAAAGCCTCTCACTAGTCTGTTGCAAAAAGATTTCCCTTGGAGTAGACATTTGAAACCATGGAAACCATACCAGAAGATTAAGTTGTTGATGATAAATTCAAAGAGATTGAACAATTACAAGAACAAATAAATAAGGCCCATTTGGTAATTTCATAGTTGCAACAAGACAATAGGAAATTAAAGAAGGCTATTCTAGAAAAGAAAACTGAACCTAGTGAATATGTTCTAGTGGTTAAAGCTACACCAACTGGGATCAAATCCAAGGGCAAGGAAAAGGTAGTCACAAAATATATCAAAAAGGCAGAAGTTCCAGCAACTAGAGTTACCATATCTTCATCCAAAAAGCTACAAATCCAAGAGCATACGACAGTGCGAGGAGAGGAAAAGACAGGGATAGATGAAGGGAAGCACACCTTTAATAGGTTGAGAATGCAATTGAAGAAATCTCACAGTGAGATTGCTGAGCTCAAGCAACAAGATTGAATGGATAGGAAAACGATGAATGAGATTTTGGATTTGTATGAGCCAGCTATGGAGAATGCAAAGTATATGTTGAAGATGTCTATCCCACTGCATAGGCAAATGAAAAGCATATGCAAGATGAATATTTTTATGAGGAAAAAATTAAGAGCCACCAAGCAGTAATTGAAAGAGGTGTAGGAGAAAGATAGATGCAAGTTTGACCTATTGGCTGAGGCAACCAAAGTTTGAATGCTAGAAGGGGTGAAATAACAAAGTTTTGATTTTTGACTTTTGCCTAAATTATGCTTGTTTATGGGAATGATGTTCCAGGTGATAATGTTTTGCATAAAATCCCTCTTGCAACCATATTTAGTCATAATTCTAAAGCTATTTTTGAAGAAGCAACTTTCACAACATTATGTGCCCTAGTTAGCATTAGGGTTAGAGTTTTTGATGTGGAGATGAATATTTTGCATTTTTGGTGAAGGAAGGCTTGAAAGAGGTATGTGACATGAATATTATAGTGTTAAAATCATCAAAAACATGTGAATCTTGTCAAAGAGACCTCACTATCACTCAAACCATGAAAAAATATGGTATTGTGTTTTTTCAACTAGCACTACGCTTTTTCAACTGGCACTGCGCTTTTGGCTATGGATGAAATTGTCGAAGTTGGAGGATTTGTGTGGTGAAAGAAATATTATAAGGGAAAAATTATCCATGTACAAGACTTTTCACACATATGGAGTCACCAGGAAGCTCAGTATTCGACCAGAGACATCTCAACCATGGAGCACTATGTTTTTATAATACGTTTTTGTATTTCTAGAGAATTAGGAGGTTGCGCAGCACTGACGCTGCGCTTCTAAACAATCATCTTTTTGACCAATTTAACCAAGTAAAAATCTTCCGAAGTTTGTTTTTATGGTACTAGTAATTATAATAAATCATTTAGTGACTCATGGGCTCGATTTGGGTTCATGATTTAATGTAAAATTTCCTAGAAAAGATCTAGTTAAGCAGTTCTTGGTTTTCAGAAGTCAGTTCTATTTTCATTGCATAAGTTAGAAACGTAAATCCTAATGAGGAATTTGACCCCTAAAAGTGGGAATTGACTCATTTTAGACTATTTATGATGTGAATGTAATTGAGTAAAGGGTTTGTGTGGTTCAGGATAAAGGACATTTTGTAGTACACTCTTTTGATATATTTTACAATGAATGAAAGATAGAGGTGGAATTTATAAGGATTCTTGTGTCAGTTTTCTTTGGAGACATGTCTTATTTATTTGTAAGTTATCTTCCATGAAAATCATGCTTTGAAATGTATCCTATTGTGTTAAATTTTAGGTATGTTCTATGCTTAGAGCAAATTATTTCAATTTTCACGGTTAGCTCAATATCTTTTCCAGATTAGAAATCACATCAGCATTAAAGTATATTGCAAATAGAACATAAAAATAAATCGCAAAAGAAAATCCAAGACAAGAGGACACAAGATGTGGCACTAGCCAGGGACAAACCCCAATGTGGGGAAACCCTTGATCAATTCTTCTTATATGTTCTTCAATAGTTCATTAGAGAGAGAGAGATAATACGTTTACAATAGAAGTCAACACTTTGACTTATCTAGATAAGAGCATAGATCATCTCTAAGAAGATGATACATGAGATCAGTTGAAGACATGCTGCTTCAATTGATTCTCCAAGGTGACTCCTTGACCTATCGTTGTGTTGCATTTCATCATCATGTTACACCTCACCGTGCTGCACCATGCTGCACCCATCATCACTATGCTGCATCTCATTATGCTTCATTAATCATGACTGTATCCATCACTGTACTGCATTATGTGCCATTGCTGCATCATGTTGTCATACTGACCTATGTGTTGGCTGCATCTTGCTTGCTTTTTTTCCCTAGCATGCTTGTTGTCCTTTGCATGCTTGCTGTTGCATGCTAGCTGTCCCTTGCATGCTAGCTATAACATGCTAGTTGTCCCTTGCATGCTATATGTAACATTGCATGCTTGGTGTATTTATTTCTAAGTACCATACAACTGTCCCAATGTTAGTTAGTTGTCCCTTGCATGCTGCTCTCCTTTAGAGACAAATGCTCTGGCTGTTTTGGCAGTTCCTGGCAGTTCCGACAGTTTTGGCTGTTCTCGGCAGTTCCGGCAATTCCCAACATTTCGTCATCATGTTGTACCTCACCATGCTGCACCATGCTGCACCCATCATCACTATGTTGCATTTCATCATGCTTCATTAATCATGACTGTACCCATCACTGTACTACGTTATGTGCCATTGCTACACCATGTTGTCATACTGACCTATGTGTTGGCTGCATCTTGCTTGCTTGTTGTCCTTTGCATGCTTGTTGTTACATGCTAGCTATCCCTTGCATGCTAGCTATAATATTGCATGCTTGGTGTATTTACTGCTAAGTACCATAAAACTATCCCAATGTTAGTTAGTTGTCCCTTGCATGTTGCTCTCCTTCAGAGATAGATGATTTGGCTATTCTGGTAGTTCCCGACAGTTTCGACAATTTTGGCTATTCTCGGTAGTTTCGACAGTTCTTGGCAGTTCTGACAATTCCAGCTATTCTTGGCAGTTCCGGCAGTTCCAGCAGTTCCAGCTGTTCCCGACAGTTCTAGTAGTTCCAACAATTCTAGTTGTTCTCAGTAATTCTGACAGTTCCAACTTTTTGTGGCAGTTCTGACAGTTCCAAAATTTTCCCTCTGCGTCAGATTTCCTAGCTGTTCTAGCGGTTCCCGGCAGTTCCAACTATTCCAGGTAGTTCCAGTAGTTCCGGCAGTTCTGCCAATGTCGACTATTCCTGATAGTTCCAGCAGTTCCCGACAGTTTTGGCAATTCTGGCTATTCCCGATAGTTCCGTAGTTCCCGACAGTTTTGACAATTCCGACTATTCCCGGCAGTTTCGGCAGTTCCAGCTTTTCCGACAGTTCTGGCAATTCTGGCTATTCCTAACAGTTGCAGTAGTTCCAGAAATTCCAGCTATTTCGATAGTTCCAGTAATTCCCGACAGTTATGGCAGTTTCAATAATTCCGACAATTCCCGACAGTTTCAACAGTTCTGACAATTTCGGCAATTCCCGGCAGTTCCGATTTTTCTCGGCAGTTCTGGCAATTCTTGACAGTTCCAGCTTCTGCCTTCTATATTAGGTCAGCATTATCCCTTAGGGTCTCTCCTCTTACTAAAACCCAAAGACAAGTAGAGAGGAAGAGATCCCAAGTGTGTTGAAAATGACTTGAAGGCCACCTCTATTTATACTAAAATGTTGAGCACAAGTGTGGTTTATTTGGTTGCTCACCGACCTTGACGAATTGTCCCATAACACAAATAAATTCATATCTCCACGAATACTTATCAGAATTGGATGATCTTTAGATCAGTCCTACACCTCTCGATGAGAGGGATCCAAGAAAAATATCAACTTCCATTAATAAGATGACCCACATGGAGTTTGGCCCTAGTTTCCAATTTTAACACTCTCTCTCAACTAGGGAGAACTCCATTCGCTGATCCACATGTCTGACTGTACTATCTTTGTCATCAGTGCCATGCACTACTCTACTCTGTTGAGCTCTGCTTTGCTCTGCTCTGCTGAACCATGAAGAAGAAGAATTGATCGAGAATGTCTCATACCATTCTCTACTGACCTGAAGTCAATTTCATCTTAAGAGAGTGTGTCACATCATCTTACTGACCCGAAGTTAGTTTTATTGATCCCAAATCAATATCACAAGAGAGTGTCTCAAACTACTCATACTGATCCCAGATTAGTTTCATTGATCCCAGATCAATGGAGGTCATCCTAGCATAGGGACTACGGTAGATACAACGATGCATCCATTGATAGTACTACTATGGCCCCTAACCCCATTTCCCTGCTCATTGATCAAATGAGAGGTACTTCCCGTGAGTCCCAGACTGCATGGGTAGGATGCCTCAACAAGAGAACTAATCATCCTGTTCATAGGAGAACGAATCATCTTGCCCCACAGTCACCATGGGAGAACTAATCTAATGTACCTCAAAGATGTTAAGTTCAAACTACAAGCAATACAGGACTCAGTAACATACACGTCTATCTGCTTTAGGTTAAAAGGCCACTCTACCAACCTAGGAAACTCTATTTTACTTTCACATCAAACTGGATTTTATAAATACCATGTGGGCGCAGTCATTACAATCTTCCTCAACGCATAAACCAGCAAAGGAATACCCGTGCATGCAAACAGAGGAACAAAAAAATCATTGTGATTCACACCGTGTGAATGGTATATTTATTACCAAATAAATACTGCGCGCGTCCCCATTGTATCTACCGATACAATGCGTTCCATTACGCAATACACCACAGTGTTAACCCACGGCTTTTCCTCAATTCATAAAAGAAGCATTTGAGAATAGACTGGTGCACACTTTAAGAATGGCCATGCGCATATAATTATAGTCTAATCTTTTATAACCAACGTCCCTGTGCATATATTGTGTAGGAATGCATATATATATATCTTAGCAAATCCACATACAATTTAATCAACGCATCCAAGTTACACAAAACGGTGGAAAAAAATCACAACACGTCTGGTTATATATATTATGTGACCACGCAAGGTTTTCAACTAAATTACAAGCTATCTGAAATAAACCATAGCAAAACCAAACACAGGAATACGCGCTGGTTCAACACCCCACCTCTCGCATCAGAGGTCACACTCAACAAAACAGAAAAAAGGAATACCGACACATCTGTTGATTGATCTATTAACAACGAGGGTCCTAAATTTTACATCGCTGTCTCTATCTCTAAAAACTAACTACAAACAAAACGCTGGTTTCTTTTTTTATATCGCCTCCGGCCTCTAGCCTTTCTGAATGTCATCATAACAAAAAAACGAATGTCACACCATCCACCCCGGATTCGGAGCCAATTCCCCTGCTCTCAATCTGTAGAAAATCCCCTGTTTTTTTTCACCGAATCGGATTATGAATGGTTGGATAAGGCGCGTTTGGGGAGAGCATCCATGCGTTCCCCTTTGACCGCAATTTGTTCCAAATGAATACGCCTCTCCACCAGATGTCAGTTGGACGTTTTAATGCAGGTTATTGATCGCCGAGAATCCAGTCCACACAGCTGTAATTTCCAGTCGGTGGTTTTACAGGTATATGACACATGGTTAACCATTTACCAGATTTCAGGCGCTCTTGAGAAATCGGCGTTGATCCATTCTAAGCGATCTTCAGTTTGACATTTATCTCCACCAGAATCGCCCTTCTTTAGCTGTTGTTTTAACAACAATTATTCTAACAAGAGATATCAAGATACGCCTAACAAATCAATACTAAATACAGAGATTAAATCTATTACAACAATAAATTAACTGAACTCGACTCTACCATCAACAGCAAATAAAATACGATTTTGTTTTCAAGCCACAACATGTGGGAAATTTCCCACATTGTTGGCCAGGTCCGATGCTCCTGCATCAGACTCCCGGGGAAGAAAGCTGATCTTGTAGTTGTTTGGAGTTGATCCCCATTCTCTGTAGCTTCGCTGACGTCCTCTACTGGTTCCTCTTTCCATTTGGTCAAATACTGATAATGAGCCTAACTCCTGGTTCGCTTTAGCGCTTTCTTTCTCCTTTCTCCTGCTTTGGGCTTTCGTCTGTTATGGCGTCTCTTTGTGGCTCTTCTTCTGGCTTTTAGTATAGGTAACATTCTGCAATACATGACTAAATCACCTGTTTGGAATTCCTTTTTTCCGCCTCCTCATATCTGCCCACTGCTTGTCTTTGCTACTGCATTCCCGCCATCTGCTTTTGACATCTCCCTCAAATATGCTTCTAGGAGTTAGCCAATTCACATCTACTTGGATTTTCTTCGGATCCAATTTCAGCTCTTCTTTAGAGACTGCATATTCCTTCAAATCTTCATTCTTCAGACTGAGTGCTATTGGCACAGCGCATGGATTAAGGCTTTCACTGATTAGCCATTTATCCATCGACTCTTTCACTTGTGTTCTAGCTTCAACATTTTCCTGCATTACCCTGTAGGCTACTTTATTTGACAAGCTGACTCCCGATATTAGATCATTATGGTCACTAATACTCCTGATGGGTAACAACTCATCCACAACAATATCAGCATAATCATTCAAGAAATTCTGAATTTCTTCAGGTAAATCTTCTAAATTTGTAGAAGTTAAAATTACCTTGGGTTTGCCAACACCAGCAAAATGCATCTCCTTACCCTTTTCATCTTCCTGCAACAGGGTCTTCTCATTCATCAACGTAACGTTGTTTCCAAGTGCTTCTTTATTATCTTCAGTTTTCAACGGCAGTAGTGTATGCTTGTTCCCATCTTTCTCCAAAGTATAAGTATTTCTTCTGCCATCATGTATGGCATTTCGGTCAAACTGCCAGGGCCTCCCTAGCAATACGTGGCAGACATCCATCGGC